>VZTH01012301.1:130989-151057 GCA_013397815.1 Aleadryas rufinucha
ATGAGGTTCATTATTGGGGGGGGGGGAAATCCAGCAATAAAAATTAATGATTCCTTACAGCTTTCCTAAATAAGATTAATTCAAAATTATGCAAATGAAATGAATATTTCTTTAACCATGTAACAGACAGCCTATTATATATTAAAAGACAGGATATCTATTAAAAAGAATAATAAATATTTGGCTGAAAAAAAATTAGAATACTAACCCAACAAAGACCTGTACAGTCTAGCAGATTAAGTATTTGTACAAAAAAAAAAAAAAAAAATCCAAAAAANNNNTTTAAAAAAAAAAAAAAAAAAAATCACTAAAAGCATAATATTATATGACCAATGCCTTCGTCCTTCCAAAACAACAGTAATTTTAAATTACTTACTATGAAAAATCTCCATGGTTTATTAAATTCATGCCATTCCTACTCCCACATGGACTTCTTGCAATATACATATTTTTGTCTTTTCAGGTACTTCATAGGTTTTCATTCCCCAAAAAGGTAAGAGAGCACATGTTGCTGGGCATACTCACATCGGAGATACACAGTATGAGACACCTGTAATCATAACTAGGTTTTCAAGAAATGGAAAGACATGGGAGGTTTTCATTATATTACCTGAACAGTTATCCAAATATACTGCTGGCTCATGAGACAAATATGAGAGAAATTTTGACAGGATCTGATCCCAGATGAGAAAACTTACTATACAGAGAAGATATCAGATTTCCTTTTACAAGATAAAAATAATAAACAAATCTGACTTCATTATTTTATATTTTCCAGTAGTTTTAATACAGAAATCATGGTTAGAAATGCACATGAACAAAAATGTCTGAATATACAGATCCCTTTTCTCAGCTGTCTACACCTCTAAATGGTGGATCACATCCTTCAATGAGACAGTGAAAAAATCTTTGCAGCAACATCAACTCAACTGATTTGAGAAGCTCTCCAGGCCATGCCCAAAGTCATTAAATGACAAGGGATATGCTCCCAACTGAAGCAGAAGTTGTGTCATCACTACTCCTGCAGCCATTCTCAGCTTGAAACCATGGCTGGTGAGCAGATGTATTTTTGGTCCTAGACTCTAGAACATTTGATTATCTGGTGTCATAATGCTGATTTTTTACCACAGCATAACTGCCCTTGAAGAGAGGTTAAACTGCCCAGGAAGGAATTTTGGTATGAAAATATATTTATGCAAAGTAGTAGCAAAGGGTGCCAAATGTACTGTCCAATTTTGTTTTGAAATTCTTCCACATTCCACCCAAAGGACCACCCCCTATAAACCACTTTTTCCCATAACAGTTACATACTCCGTTTGTTTGCTTAATGTCATTCATGTGTTCCCCACCTCCAAGAAAATGACATGGAGCATAGAGATGAATAATTGATTTGATAACCTTAACCAACTTCAAAAGACTTATGGTTTTCAGTTTGCCATTAGGGAATTTTTGAATGTTTTGCTCTGATGAAACTTATCAACTACTTTAAAACAACAGACCTCAACAAAATAATGATTTCCCCAATATTTTTCTTGAAGCCTACCAGTGAGCACACATATCATCTACTTAATGTTTGTATTAATTTTACCAGTACTTTCACAGTGCTACTCAAAGAACAGAATATTATGGATACGGTGTGTAGTTATTGGCAAATAAGAAACCAACTTTAATGTCAGTTCTGGGCCTTGATATTAACTCTCATCATCAATATTTTGTGAGGAATACCAAGCGCCCAAAAAGAATACAATAAAAACGCTTAATTTCAGAACAGCTAATCATAACCCTGATGGGTCCCTTCCAATTCAGCGTATTCTATTATTACTTCTGTGAAAGAAAAACATCAATTGCTTATCATAAATACATTTCATATTGTAAGAAAACTGTTACATACCATTACCTGTTTCTTACGTAAATGGTGGAAGAGACTCAAGTGATGCAAAGAATGTGGTACCATCTACCAATGCAATCTTGTTCAAGAGACCCCCGAATAAGAAAAAAGTCAACATACCCTGTAGCAAGAAGTGAAATACTAAGAGATTCTCAACAGCTCACTAAGCTAAGTTTCATTACAAGCATGTAACTCTTTTTGCTATTATTTCTATTATATTGGAGACAGTAATAGTTTTGCTTTTTAGCGAAAGAGTCTAATATTTTACAAATAGAAAAATGGATTTTACCTGGAGTAGGACAGCAAAGCGTGGAGCAACCTCTCTCTCATGGGGGCCAGAGAGGGGAAGCCCTGAGGAGTTGCTCTACTTTGTGCCGCCACAGAAGCAGCTCTCTTGAAACTGCATTTTGAAAGGTTGGGCTGTAGGCAGCAGGCATGGAAGGCAGAAGAAGTGCTGACCTTCCACTAGTCTAAAAAAGGTTTTGGCTCAACGCAGAAAAACAGTAAGCTCACAGTGCTTTCTACTATCCTCCTCTTCTCTACAGACTTATGCACTAATTCTATAGCTGTGCATGCCCACATTTAATGGGACTCAGGTCACAAACTTTTTCAAGATACTTTTGATTGCTGCTTTGCATTCCTCTGAGTACTTGGTAGAATAATTCATAAAGATCTTCTGCAATAAAAACCAGATTATCCTTGTCTTTTTTTAGATTAATGAAAGACAAACATTGAGAAGGAATTGAGGACCTAGATCAAGAGGCTTAAAGTAAGCAAAAGCTCTGTTCTCCCTTACATTAGCACAAAGCAGTCTTAGATGGCAACTAAGCTACCTGTCAGAAAGCCAGTCTTGGCCCAGATAAGGATTAAAACCTACATACAAAGACCTGTGTTTAAGATTAGATTCTTCTGCAAAAAACAAGTGAAAACTCCACTGAAATGAGAGCAGTGCACTGCAGTTTCATTCTGTTATAACCAACCAACATTCAATCCTGCAATGGCCCAGTCATCTGGAAGCTAATTTCTTTCACAGCTTCATTTAAAAAAAAAAAAAAGTCTTCCTCACATGCATGAGGCCCAAATTGGGAATGTAGATTTAAGGCTATTTGGAATATTTTCATTATAATTTCTCAATGTCTGTCAATAGTCTGTTTAATTTTTTGGCTGAAGACACTATTCACACTTTCTTTTTTTTTTTAACTAATATGCAAGTAAGCTATACAGTGCATGGATCCTATCAAGAATAATTCTGAGTTCTTGAACTGTAAGCCTCTCTGCCTCCATTAACTTGATAGGTTGCCTAGACTTCCAAATTTATATGGCACTGTACAAAGAGACAAAGAAGCTCTAACCTGCTGCCAAAAGTGGAAGAAACCCTGCTTTGTCCATACTCCCTTGTTCTTCTCCCATGCCAAAAATTGCTGTTTTATGTTCTCCCTTCCACTCCCACTACTAGGTCCTTTTTATGAACTGGTTTAAGTCACAAACACAACAGAAGTTTAGTCATTTATGTATTTACTTTGCTGTATTAACAAATCCCTGTCTGTCATTGCTGTGAACCAGATCACAAAACTGTGTGGTTTTAATCCCTCAGCAAGTCAACCTGTGGTTATTTCCTCAGTACTGCAATGTTAACACAGTAACTTGTAGCACTGTTCCTTACAGAGTCATGGTATAGGGTCCTACAGCATTTCCAAAATTGTCCTGCAACGTCGGAGATTTTAAGAACAAAAAGGCAAAACTGCTACCAGAATACGCTACACCCTGACATCCCAATCACACCTCCAGCCAAACCCACAGAAAGGTCACATGGGCATGACTGAGTGCCACCTGGGCCCTAAAGCACATCTGCTCTTTAAAACAGCCTAGGACCCAGAAAAAAAGGATTCTCCTTCGCCCACTTCTAAATTTGGACACTTTCGGTAACAAAAATGAAACTTCCCTATGCACTTCCACAGATCTGAAAAATCTGGACTTCAATAGGTATTTTAGTACACTTCCTTTAAACTACACCAACTGTTCCCATGTTATCATGAGGGCAAAGGAGAGAGAATCAGGAGACTCAGCAGGAGATACCACCCCATGGAAGAAGCAATGAGAATTCCTGGAGCAAAATCGGTGTCACCTCCGAAGAAGTGGGAGGAATACAACGAAGCCATGCACGTGGAGGAGCCCCCAGCCGGCATTAGCGAAGAGCCCGCAGTTATCCCTCGCAGCAGCGGCATCAGTAACGCGCGGCTCCGCGCACGGCCCGGGCTGCAGCGCCATCGCGTGGGAGCCTCGCATCCCGCATCCCGCCGCTTCCCCGCCCCCGGAGCATCGCCCCCGCCTGTCTTCAGCTCTCGAACAATTAACTCATTAGCTCGCTGTCAGAGAGGAAGCGAGCAGACTTTAATTAGCACTGAGCCAAGTTCGTGCCGTACGCTCGCAGCTGGCTGCGGCCCCTGTGAGCAGTGGGTGCTTGAGCCCGTGCTTCCAGCGGGGGCAGGTGGGATTCCAGGTACCCAGAACAGCCGGGATCTGCCCCGCGCCGGTCTCCGCTGCAGGCTCCAGCAAGGCCTGCTGACTGGAAAAGCTTTAAACAGGATCACTCCAAAATACATCTCCCCAAGGCTGCAGGAAACAACCCTTTCTTTTCCTTTTTCTTTATAGGAAATAAATGAAATAATTTCCAACTTAAGCTGCAAAGGCAAACACACAATTTCTTACTTTCCTGAGACTTCATTTATGTCCTTCTGACAGCAGCCTGTCTGTACATCGTGTATGCCTGGCACAAGGTAGGGATGGCCCCAGGAATGGCAGCACTGACAAACTTCAGCCTGAGCTGCCGTAAGACATGATGGGCATGGCTGGCAATAAACAAGCACTAACAAGCAATAATGAAGGCTCTAACACCATGTGCAATGTACTTACCAAGCAGAATTCTCATTTTCCCAACACATAGTTTTCAGCACCAATGCAAAGAAAAGGAGGAGTTCGATGAATGGATCAAATCCCCAGAGTTGCCTAATGTACTCCATTAATTTCTTGGTCTTGGCAATATAAGAAAAGCAGCCCTTAAATCTTTATTTTATATGGAATCTTACTTGCTATGAAGTAATTTAAATTGCAGGTAGAGGTACAATAGCAAAAGAGCTGGTATATTTCAATAACTAGCGAGGCAAAATAAACAAGAAATAGAGTAAATTTTTTAGAAAAATATATTGCTGACAATTGCACCCTTACTCTAAATACAAAGTAGTAACTTTACACTCATCTCTACAATTATATTTAAACTCTAAATATATAAAAGCCCCTCATCTATACAATGAAAGGTATTATGACCGGGACCTAGAATCCGAGGTATCAAATCTTAATAAACACTCCAACAGTGGTACAACAAGGACCACTACCAGCCAGTTAAGAGCAACAAATTGAGCTTACAGTTGTAAAACGTAGCGGAAGTAAAAAATTAAAAGGACATTTTCTAGCAGCTTAGGGCCACCTGTCACGGAGAGGACCACAAAACAGAATGAATACGAAAATATGTCTCATCTCCACTTATAAGAAAGTCCACTAAGTGTCAGGGAGAACTAGAGTCAGTGATCCATCAATTCTGTCACACAGAATCAAGACAGTTCTGGCAGGTCTGTAATCCTGGTTTCTGAAGTGTCAAGGAAAATTTACAATCACACATATTTAACAGTCACCTTATTTTCCAGTGGGAATATTATTAATTTCACATTCATCTTTTGCACACAGAGGAAAACTCCAACCTGACATTGGCAGGAACTTTCTCAGAAAGCTTCCTAAGGTGTGCTGAACTGTTCACTAGGTGGTTTATTAGAAGGGTTTAGCTATAACAGTGAAGTATGAGAGGGACTATTTGCTTCCTTTGCATGTGGAATAAAGTCTATTTACTGGTGAGGTGAGATTAATATAATTGCTCTCCTACCATCTGCACAATTAGTTCTGTTTACAATGTTAGCTGAAGAAATGGAAAAGGAAGACTTACATTACAAGAGGTAATAATGCTCCAGAGGACATGGATTAAAACTGAGCCTGGATAATGTCAATTTATAAGAAAATTAATTTCTACTTATTTTGGAAAATGTTCTTTGAGAACTACATCTCGGTAAATCTTGTTCTTCCACTGGTTCTTAAACAGTACCTTAAATAGTTTATGTGATCATAGTAATAATAAATTGTCTACTGTAAGCCATTTCCTTCTTTTAAATGCTATGAACACAATATCCCTCAGCTATGAAAACAGAATGCTTATTTCAACATACACTAGATAGAGCAGCACAACTAGTACACAACTAGGATATAGTCTAATACAGAGATCAGTATTAGAGAACAAAGTACAAAGAAACATGAATTTTAACTCCCAAGATATACAGTAACCCCAAAGCATGAGTTCCAGCAAACAATTGTATTCTGAGCATCAGAGCACTCTTTGAGTAATGGTGCCAGAGCATCAGCTGTGATCCCCAGGAATGACAGCACAGGCACCAGATGAAGGGGTTCACATAAGAGAAAGCAACAAAAATAGAAAATGGTTTTATATGTTTGCATTGTAGATCAGCACACAGAAGAATCTTAAATCAATCATAATGTCTCAAAGATATTCAGTTATTTTAAGAATGTGCACAATTAACTAATCTAGATGTTATTCAATAGGAATTTAATCTTTTGGATCACATGCCTTACACAAGTGGTATCCTTACACTACTTAGTTCAAAATCAAACAAAACAGTACCACAGACTTCAAAATAAGTCAAATTCAGTTAACGAGAAACAAAATCAGAAAAAAGAAAAAGCTAAACCCTTCAATGCAGCTTGACTGTTTCCATACAACACAAAATAAAAGAAACCAAAGCCAGTGTCCTCATGTAGCAAATAAAAACAAATACTACAATTAAGAAAGCTTCTTTCATGAAGATTTGAGATCTGTTAGGTTTTTCTCAAATAGCTAAGAACTGAGCCTAACACTGAAATAAAAAAAAAACCACCACCACCCCCCCAAAGAAACAGAAAAGCGTATGTGCTTTGTATCTTTACATTATGCATGCTAAATGCATTCTGTCCAAGCAGCTTAGACTTTTGTTTTGCCTAGTAAATAAAAAGTCTTATTTTGAATTACTTCTTACTTAGAGGTCTTTTCCAACCTAAACTGGTTCTATGAGTGAGAGTAATTAAAACCCAGATGACTGAAAGCAGAAGGAATGAAAGGGCCAGGCCTGTAAATTCCATCTCTCCTCCTTTATCTTTCCACTACTAGATTTCTTTTAAAAGTTTCTCCTGTACATGTAGCATCCCTCCAGAACTTTCTTTTGGGAACAAAAGCAGATGACAAAATGCGTATTTGGATCCACAACAGTTACTTTTAAATAGACCATAACTCAAGGTCCAACACAGTAATTAATCCCACATTAATGGAATAGTGCCTCAATACCACTTGGCTTCACAGGAAAAGAAATACACTAGTAATTCCGAACATGGCAAAATCTTATTAACTACCAGTATTAATCTATATGAAGTTTAATGGTTATATTGGGTGGAGAAGGTAGAGCTTAAAAGCTTCCTTAGAATTCTCGACCAAAATCCAACATCTCAAACTAATTACGTACCTGTGCTTGTACTTGCAAACAAAGTGCCAGGAGCTGTACTTGTAGGGAGTTTTCCATTATTTAGCTGCTTCACTCTTTTCAAGTGAGACTTCCCGTTGTAATGAACTTGAGCTTGGGCTGCAGAGTTCAGCTGTATATTGCACACCTCACAGAAGGAAAACAGTATCTTCTTTTTTTCTTTGTTTAATTGATAATCCTGTCTGTCATTCCTCAGTCCTTTTTCTTCAAAGACTCTTAGAACAGCTGGTTGATTCATAATCCCATCTTCAATGATGTGGTCAGGACTTAATGGACGCTTCATACCTACAAAGAAAAGAGACAAAATTGTTACTAGACAGCAACTAATCCTTACTATTAAAACTGCATTTTCTTTTTTAAAATGCTGTAATGCAGGACCCAATGACCAGTTCTAACAAATAAGGTTCCAAGCTGCAGAGGCATTGCTTAATGTAGAAATAAATGCATTTGTGACACACCACAGAGCTCAGAAATAATAAGTTGGCAATATATCACAGTCTGTGCAGAGCAGCTCGCAACAACTCATTATTTTGTTCTGCAAGCTCTCTATTTTAAAGCAGATTTATTATTGCATTCTAGTGGAGGTTAAGATTATTTTCAAATACATTTCCTCTGCCTTAGCAAACACTGGTTCCAGAGTCTTTTACTTTCCAATGACCATAGCAGTGCCCACTGCTTCAAATACAATTATTCAACAAAAAGGATGTCAACAAGAGATGTTACAGAAACACTGGAAGAGAGCAGACTGTTCAAATGAGACTAATGAAGCCTTTCCACTTTTACATACATCCAAATCTTCAGCCTCATACAAGCATTGTACGTTACCTATATTAGTCCATAAATACCTTCACAACTCAAAGTATTGTACAGAGGAAAGTCAGGTAGACGGTAGTCTTGTGCAAACTATACAAAATCACAGTAAATGACAGTCCCTGAACATCAGGCCAAGAGCCTGAAATATTAACTTGCCCTAGAGAATAAAAACCTCATCATAATCAATGAATCAAGTTGCACAAAGAACAGTTTGATATATATATAAGGGGAAGGTCTGTATTTCATTTAAGGTATGGTGCTAAACCAGCAGAGGGGAAATGGGGGTTCTAGGGTAACTCGTATAGAAAATAGTTCTGTTTTCTTAGCTACACAACTTGCTGTTTATTCTTTTCCCCCACCACCCAAATACTCTGGATGGCCAAAGGCTGGCTCAGAGAGATGTGCACAAAAGCAGCTCTTTCTAGGCAAGAGTGCACCTATATTCAGCTTTCAAAAGAAAAACACTTCAAACACAAGGTCCCTTTTCCAGCCTGGGAACCAGAGCAGCACAGAACTTTGTGTACACCTACCACCCTGTTAGGCAGGAGCACTGAGAGACACAAACAATGAAACCAAAAGTGGCAGCAATCCTCCCCAAAAGAGTGTAGTATTCACAAGTTACACTAGAGTACCCCTCATTATCCAGGTAAGCATATTATCAAGAGAAAGTCTGTTCTGTTCTCTGGCACAGGAGTGTACAAGGAAAAAGCTTCAGAAATAGTTGAAGTCATTTATATGGTAAGAGAATAACTTATCACATTCCTAACTCTAACCCATTCTTAACATTTTAGTATTTTTACAGATTCCTTCTCAAGTACAATTCACTGATCAAGTATTCTAAATAGACTTCATGTATTTGTTTCTTAGAGGTGACAGTTCTGTCACTGAACAAACAATATTAACAATAAATTAAGATATACATCACATCAAATAAAAATAAAACTAATTATTAAAAATAATCGTAGAGTACAGGTACCTAATTAATTTAAAAACAAAATACTGGTGATCCTGAAAACCTAGGCTAGAGACTGTCACACTAAATCATTTAAGTGTAAGTATCATATTTCAAGGCCAGCAACCAAGATCCTCAACTCAGCTGACATTTTCATCTGAAAATTTAATCTGCTTAAAGCTTCAGTATTTGTCATTTTTTGGATGTATTTTAAACCATAAATAACCTCTCCTAGTCCCTTTTTTTCTGTAAATTTTTATTTCAACATCACTGTTGTAGTTTTTCTTCTCTGAAGTAAAAGATTTTGAATAAAAATTCTTTTACAAGGTGTACATACAAACATAATTACATAATAATAAAATAGGTTACAAATTAAAAATCATGGCCTGTCAGAAATCTCATACGTTTGGTTGCAGACAGAAAATAATCCAAAATATAATTCAGCAATTATTTCAGTCATCTCTAAGATCTTAAGGAAGCTCAGTAGGTTTGGATACCTTTAAAATTGGCAGAGGCAAACATCTGTATTGGGAAGCTACATGGACCAGAAGGAAGACTGATGGAGCTGTCTGTAAGAGCACCAAAGCCGTTCCAAGGAGGGTTATTTTGGAAAGCACCAGGCTGGTACTGCAGCAGCACATTAGCACTGCAGCACGAGATACGTACACTCCTGCACTGCATGTTGCTGCTTACTTTCTTCCAATGGAACAAAACCTTGGTAGAGTCCGGTGTTTGCTCAAATATGCACCAAAGCAGGGTACATGGGGAAAATCAGAACACTTGCCTCAAAAGTACAGTCCTGACATCACCAAAATTGTTTATAAGCATGGACACACCCAGAAAGAACAACTGAGTGCAGCAAGGAGTCACACACTGTGCCTACACCTTTAGGCATCCCAGCTGCCAGTCTAGAAAGAAAATCAACCTTCAAACAAATAAAAAGAAATCACTGCCCAAGTTTTACTTTTGTTTTAACAAACAAAATAACTGTAAATTCAGTTTTACTACAAAGTTGCATACACAGAACAAATGAGTCCTTGAAACAATCTCTTGCTACTAATTTAAAACTTAAAAGACCCAAGATGCAATTTTAAAACAACTTCATTGCCTTAAGGTCTGCATCTAAATTAAAAGGTGGCCTGATTATAAGCAGCAATGACCTCCCAACAACCGATGGGAGTAGCAGATGCAAGTCACTTCTGAGAAAATGCCTACACTGAGCACAGGAAGGCTTGCAGCAGCATATTCTGACTAGTCCAGCCCTGGAGAGAACCTGTCCATGCAGCCAGAGACAGAACCATGCCAGCCCTCAGAATCTGGCCTGGTCCTAATAGAAATCCCAGCCCTCATCCTCCTGAGATTTGGAGACCTGAACATTTGGTAAAGCAAATCACTTGTGTTTGAAAAGCTTTGTTTAGTCTCTTCTAGAGTTTTTAAAAAGAAAATGATGGTGGCAAACATGCACTGAGATTTTAAAGTATGGCCATTTTTCACACAGTAATACAGCTTTTACCATAAATGAGCGCATCTCGTGGTGTATATATTTGTTCAAAAACTAAGAAGTTTATTACATGCAAAGAAAGTTTCCAATGTTTTCAAAATTTTGTCTCCTTCCTTTCTTCTTTAAAGTTCAGGTTGGAAAAACACACCTTTGAAAATCTCCACTGAAATGTCCTGGTTCTACAATACACAGAAAAAGTACACTTCTGCATTGAGTCAGTGTTAAGAATCTCACCATGAACTAAGTTTATCTTGTACACGCTAACCTTTCTTTAGAAGGCTATCTGAATGCTTTAAACTTTTATGAAAGAAGCACGTACATACATATTAAATTGTAATAGAGAAAAAAAAAACCAACAAAACCAAACAAAAGCCCAAACCAACAAAAAACCACAAAACCAAAACAAAACAAACAAATAAAACCCACCAAAACCCCCACAAACCAAAAAGCTTTCTCCTTATTCTCTAAACTTCATAGTCGCTCAAATTTAGGCAAGCATACATCTGTCAAGTGGTATTTTCTTTCAGAAAGAGCTTATTGCTGCAAACAGACTGTGAAGAGTTCTGGGTGGTACTTGTTCTCATCCACCAGGAGTCAGATATGAAACAGCACCATTACATTCCTTAGGTTTACACATAGCTCAATAACATTATCATGTAACAGAAGCAGCTACTTGAGACTACAGTCAGTGAGCTGAGAATAGAGAAGTTACATAATCATTACATTCTGTGAAACCAAAAAATAATTTAGAGTAATTGTTATACGTAGGACTGTAAAGTATTTAGAAGTTGGTTTGCGAGTGAAAACAAGATTGCATTCATTAAAAGGCAGAAAGGTAGGGAATTATTGTATGGAGAAAATACATTTGATCAATCCTGCAAGCTCCCAGTTTTGTGTAACCTGAATACAGCATGGTGTAAGCCAAGTCTTAGCAGCAGCTGATATATAACAGTATCCACAAATTAAAATGTCCCATACAAAAATAATATGATTCTGTCAATCACACTGGAGTGACACACACATTACAAAGGTTGTCACCATATTTACTCAGCCAGGATCAGACCCAATTAAAAATTGAAAGGTGAGAATGGGAAAACAAGAAAAACAAAGCAGGAAATGCAGAAGAGCATGGATATATCCAGCTGAAATGATCCAGAAAAATGTTAAGTCTATAAAGGGATTGGATGCCATACCAGGCTCTTTCTTGCAGAAATAAGTTCTGACTCAAACCAGATATACTCATTTTTATTCTGATCAAAATCATAAGAGGAAGCAATGTAAAGTACAAGACCTTTTCAGGTATTTGACATAAGCTGTTACCAGACTAAACAGGGTTGTGCCTGCATCACATTTCCTCCCCAGTACAGAGAACTGATCTATCTCAATAGATTCTGCAAACAATACCAGAGCAAGAATAAGTTAGTGATTTATGACACCACATTAAAATTCTGAAGTGTCATGAGATACCCTGTTAAGATTTCTGAAAACACATCTTCTCAGCCTCTTGCAGCTGGCAAAGAAATCTAAGCGTGGATATCCTTTGTACTTGAAGCTCAAGGCAATTAGCCTTTCCATTTGGCTGGCTAATTTACTTTTTAAACAGAGTTGTGCTTTCAGAGGAGCTACAAAGAAGTATTATATATAGTACAGTGCTGTAGGTGAGAATGTGCAAATCTTTACTCAAAGGAAATAAGCTTTGGTTATCCTAATGAATTAGTGATGGTTACACAATGCATTCTTTTCCTGAGTGCTGGTCTAAACTTTTGCAACGCCCGTTCCTAATTAGTTGATACTTCAAAGAACCACTATGCTGGAAATGTAATTAGACTGCCTTTCTTCTGTGGATCTGTGCCAGGTAAGCAAAAAAGAAAACATATTTTAACAACTTACATATGGGCAAAGAGAATTTTCTCCTTCAGCCTTTGGAAATAATCAAATGAGTTACAGAAGACACAGGAACAAATACAAAATTAACTGGCTTTCTATATTGTTACATTTCCAAAAAGGTTCATTCAGACAGCTGGGGGAGGTAAGAGAGAGACCCAGAACCCAGCCTTGAGTTATACTCCTCTTAAGCATCTCCTATGGAGAAAAACTATGCAATGATATGAACTAGTGAAGTCTGCATGCGTGCCTTAAGAGCTGTGGTCTTGCAGTGGAGCAAGTGTGATTCCCTAGTTCCTCATCTCTACCATAAAACATTTACACACACCTCCCAAAAGTTAAAAAAAAAAACCAAACACCCCAAAAAACCACACAAACCAACTCTGAATACCTCCAGAGCATTATTTAAAAGAAACTCACTAGAACTGTTTTTTACAAGTCTTATGACCTTTCTTATATTTTTAGACAATATTTCCCAAACACAGATAAACTATCAGGAGGCATATGGTTTGCACCATCTGGGCAACAAGTTCTTCTGGGATACTGTGGTGAACAGCATATGCATAGTGCCTTGTGCGCAGTATCCTACAGAGTTAAAAAAAGCACTAGAGACTATTTTGAAGCCAACCTTGAAAAATCCCCCATATGTTTAAGGGACCTGTTTTGTTTCAGAAGATGTGTTCCTCTTTCTTTCAGTATAAACCAAAACAGAGAACTGCTATGTTTAATCTTCATCTTGTTCTGAAATTCCTCAAGGAGGCATCATATTCTGGGACATCTCCACCTGTCAAACTATTTATTACCCATCCACACATATCTGATCAACTCTTGGTTATGTCTTTCGTCTCCACTTACAAAATACATGGAATGTTTTTGTTCAAAGTTACGGTAAAAATTGGATGGTTCAGAAAAGTAAACACATTTTTATTCCTTAGGACAGATAAAAAATAATCAATTAGTCACAGTACACAGTCCAAACTGGGCTAAGTAATTTTTTAGCTTTAAATTCGATGCTAGGTTATCAATACTAAGAAGAATAGAAACTCAGCTTGCTATTACTGTGCATGAAAAGTTTTGAATGGTGTAGTATGACAAATGGCTGACAGCCTCTTCACTAACACATTTTAGAGAATTTAACATTTTAAGGAGATTCTCTTCAAACTATAAAAACAGATGGTTGTTTCACAACACAAACATTAGCTGTTCAGCACAAGGTAATTCAGAAAACTGGAACCATTCAAGTAGCTAGTATTTTGTTTTGCTTTACCAGCCTTGATATTTTCCATGTTAAGGGAACCTAAAATTAGACCTGCTGCACTAGACTGTGAGCTCAGCTAAATTGGAGTAAATAAAATCACTCTCAACTTAGGTTATCACTCACTGCTGTTGGATGTGCCAGTATCTGTAGTTAGGTCTAATTATAAGGTCGATCCTTTCATCTGCAGCACCCATATTTACAGATTTCTGGCACTCTTAGCATTAACAAGAATACAAGAATCTATTTACACATCAGTTTATTTGCCAAAGAGATATATTCTCACCTGACATAACACATCAGACTGCTGCCAAGCAGGCTACCCAAGTTTGGAGTCCAGACAGCTACCCTGGATTATGCTTCAAGATGAACAGATAGTTTTACAGAATTATCATAATACAATTTTGCTTGATGGACCATTTGACAAGTTGGTGCCATTTACTCAGCAGTCTGTCATTAAGCCACTACTTATCTTCAGTTAACTTGCACTCTAAGCAATCTTAGCTAACTGCAGAAGAATATTTAGATGCCCAAAGTGTCCAACACATGGTGTAGATGTTATTTTAGACTTTTGTCCTCCCCTACCACATGCAGAAACCTACCAGAGAGAATAGACCTTCCAGGAAAATGGTTATTCAGCTCCCTTAGCTTTCTCTACAACAAATCTGTTGAACAAATCCATATAACAATCCCAACATCCACACTTCTATCCCTGGTATGATATCTGCAACATATTCAATCCGGCACCTCGTGGTCCAGCATTTTTTAGTGTCCTCATTAAAAAAAAAAACATCCATTTCATACCAGCCATCACTGATTGTCTGTATCTGATCATATTTACATTCTATTTCATCCAGGAACTCTAGTTCTCTATTAAAGACCTAAATCCCAAATATGGCATCGTTCTAAAGCAACACCCAGGAAGAAGAAAAAAAAACAAACCACAAAAATAGAGAGACTTATATTAGTTCTTTCTTGGACATGGGCAGGATTAAAACATCAAACATGCCCAAATGCCAAGCAGACAGGAAAAAAATAAAGAAAAAACAAAAGAAAAAAAGTTTAAAAAATAGATAGGATACTTTTAATAGGTTGAACATGAAAATTACAAGTTATTTTTACAACAAATCCTCAAAATTTTAAAAAGCTAGGTTTTTCTAAGTAGAAATTAGTAAAGTGAGTTTTCTTATGTATATTTTCAATTTTGCCCATTTTCACAATCTGCTTTCTTGAGACCAGGGAACTGTCTTATCAATTATAACTTTAACAAATAAATTGAATAATACTGCATTTAAGATAATTTTCTAAGACTAGTTCCTAAATCTCTAGACTTCTACAAAGTTTCTATATTGGGATTTTCACTTGCAACTTTCAAAGTACTGGATCCAAGTACTATTTAAATCAAATGACTCCTTGTATTTCTCCAAGGAAAAACATTGAATAATACAGTATTAATTAGATCTATCTCCATCAGATTTTTATCTTGGAAGAGCTGAACACAAACCTGTAAAGGGAAAATCCTGTAAAGGATATAGTTTGAACCTGTGTTCAACAATTAAAGGACCACAGAAAACAGGGTTTTTTTAAAGAACAAATTATTTTTATACATTTAAGAAGCTTAAGAAAACTTAAAGCCAACTGCAAAACAAATGGGTTTTAACTAATTGGACAACTGATTCAAGACGTAAGGTACTTCTAGTGAAACATCTATTTTATTTATAAAAAAAGTTGTTCATGGCATGAACTTGCACAAATAAAGATCAAAACCTACTGACATAATCTGAGGTTCCTACAGGGTATTTGCACCTGGCTGTTCCTTTATCTTGCTTGAGCATAATCACATTTGAAGAGTAAATCAATCTTTGGTCTCAGGAAGCAAAAATAATTTCATACCTTCTTAAAAATATCAAGAATTCATCTCAGCATAAAAGGAAGCCACAACAGAGAGTCAGGCCTAGTAGACGGCTGTCTTGCTCTTAAGTCTGACAGTGCTAGGAGCTGAATATAAGTTGTACGGAAACCATTAATTCGGGATAAAGCCTGGTAATGCTGTGAAAGCACTCTTGGACACAAGAACTTTGAAGATTGTGTGAAAATAATAGCTGGGTATGAACAAAGAACATGCCACATTCAGAAATAGTGTGAGATCGAGATCTATCAGCTTGATTGGAAGCACTAAGAATACAAAGTACAGAAAACTGCAAGCATAATTAGTGGCAGTGAATGTCAATCCTGAAGTGCTCCTAAAAAGATGGTTCCAGATTAGTCACCATTCATAAGATGCTGTCATTGTCTATGCAAACAACTGATTCTCTTTTGAGAGTATCAAAACCAATGTTGCCTTATAGTATAAAGGGACATCACACCTGCTTTGTCCTATTAATTGCTTAAGATTTATGATCAAGTTATAAGAATATTATCCAACTGGTAGTGACAGACCATCCAGTGGATCACCTGGTTTGAAGCCACCTGCAGGAAGGCCAGGTTAAATTTAGCACTGACCTGGATCTAACCCTTCACTTGCCCTTTTCCCTGTTTAAAGGAACCACAACTAAGCATACTTTGTGCCGATACTGAACTCGGAGAGATGTCTGGTGAAGTCGAAGATACAGCTACTCCCTAATTCCTCCTTCCCATGCACAGACCTCTCCTAAACTCGAGCTGCAAGTCAGCTCAGGCTTCAAGTGACTGTTGCTCGCAAAATCCATTCTGAATACCTGTCTTATTCCACATTAAAATACACACTTCCATTCATTAAAAAAAAAAAAAAAAGCCAGCCTTTTGCTAGTTTTGCTGACGTTTCACACCCTGATCCAGAAACAGGACATGCATGTGCTTCCATGCTGTAAATAATCCACTCTGCTCTCCCCTCAACTAAGAGCCATGAGAATGAGTGCATTTGCTCATACAAATTTGGCAGACGCTCCTCACTTCTGTGCTTCTCAGCCAGTGCAACCATATTACTGTTTTAATCTAATTTGGGTTTTATAAACTTTTGGACCTAACTAACTTATATTTTAATTTTAAGCTGAATGGTAGTACCTGAATTAAGAATTCATGTGGCAGACTGTTTGGGTTTGTTCCCTTTTATTATTAATTTGTATAAAATTAGTATACTATTTGCATATCATACTTAATAGTCAAAAACACATGAAGATACTCAAGTAGTATATTACTCCACCATAAAACCCTCACAAAAAAGGTCCATTGGCAATTCCAGCACTACTAAACTGCATAAACTTCTTAAGCCCTGCACTCTCATAGATATTCTACACCAAGTATTCTGGAGGCACTGAAAAAAAGAATAGTCAAGTCAGCTATTTGAAACACTAAAGTAGACGTCACTTCATTAAACTGCTGTTTCATAGAGCTCTGCAGACCCCAACATAAGAAGGGCATGGACCTGCTGGAGAAAGTCCAGAGGAGGGTCATAAAGAGGATTAGAAGACTGAAGCACCTCTCCTATGAGAGGGAGAGAGCTGGGGTTGTTCAGCCTGGAGGAGAGAATGCTCCAGGAAGACCTTAGAGCACCTTCCAGCACCTGAAAAGGCTATGAGAGAGCTGGAGAGGGACTTTTCACACGGGTATGGAGTGACAGGACAAGAGCTAATGGCTTCAAACTGAAAGAGGATAGGTCTAGATTACATAATAGAAAGAAATTCTTCTCTGTGAGGATGGTAAGACACAACAGATTGTCCAGAGAAGCTGTGGATGCCCCATCCCTGGGAGTGTTCAAGATCAGGTTGGATGAGGCCCTGAGCAACCTGGCCTCATGCAAAGTGCCCCTGTCCATGGCAGGGGGTTGGAACTGGTTGGTCTTTAAGGTTCCTTCCTACCCAAACCATTCTGTGGTTCTATGGAACCTATTTCAGCTGGTACACAGACCAGCTGAGTAAAACAGTAACAACACAAACCAAAATGGATGTTGTAAGTGCAGTAGGAATCAAATTGCATGATGCATAGATTTCTTCCTTTCAAAGATATTTGTACTTGATACAACACAGAGTTTCCTACAAGGCCAGCTTTACTGTCTAACATACTCTACTTAAGGAACCTGTCACATGAATGACAAGTAGCCTTTCCAAAAAGACAGATCTAAATAATATTTCTCAAAGCACTTATGTTCAGGAAAGAGGCTTAGTCCATAGAGCCAGGAACAGAGAAGATGAGGGAAGTGGCCTGTGGATATCCTCATGGTTCAGACTTCTGTCTTTGCATCTTCCCCGGGGAAAAAAGGGAAAATGAGAGTAGAGAAGAGCCAGAAGATGTGCATTTTTATTCCTGCATCTGGAACAAAATTATAGGGTGTTTTTTGCAAGCAATTTCATACCTTTTTCTCCAAACTGTCCCCTCCATTTCCACTTCAACTCAGAATATGCTGTCAAAGAAAGGGCACATTTTACAGCATGCACTTGTGCTCATTATCAGCATCGGGTATGATGCAATATGAGGCATCTAAATATCACTGTTGACACAGTACCTAAGAGAATAAAATTTTTAGTACAAAAGCAATGACAAAGACTAGAGGTCTGTCAAGTTAAGAGCCATTCAAGTTTTCCATCAAAATGAACAAATTTTGGAAGAATCAACCTACACCCACCCATATTCCAGAGATGAACCCAAGGCACACAATTCATCTTTTGCTGATTACTGCATAAAGTGAGCTTCTCATGGTGGTGACTGCATACCAACTGCCACGTTAACAAGCAGTGTCTTCCTTCAGACATTTACAAACATCAGAATGCTTATTCATGACAGTCCCACATATCATCTGCCATCCCAGATGGTGACTGGTGGGATGCTGATTTTGTCCTAAGGCAGTTACCACCCACCAAGATAGTATATGCAGGGCTAAATAAAAAGCATGTGCCATCTGCTGTCAAGTTTAGATGATTTGTTGAGACCTACTAGATAAGTTTAAGTTTATTTTAGATCAGACAAATCAGGAGGCTATAACTCTGTAACTGCCCAATAAAATAAGAGTAAGCTGCACTGTAGAAGACATGCAGTAAATCAAGAACAAGTTACAGTGTTCTGCTGGGTCCACCTACCGACCTGAGAGCAGCTACCGATTCTCACTGTGATCAGTGGCAAAAGGCACATATGGCCCACAAGTTCAGAGGGAACCTGAGACCAAGAAGCAATTCTGCAGAACTCACAGTTTTCCTTGGCCTGAAAAAAAAAATTGTGTTGACATCCTTGCCAAAAGGATGTTTCTTCTACCTCCTTTTCTTGCAATCTATCTACTGCTATCATTTTGATAGCTGGTCTCCATCAATTCTTGCCCAGTTCCAATTTTTTTTCTACCCTCTCTGTAGAGTCTTCTTATCCTCTTGCTCATGTGTTGTCATATTATATATACACAGAAGAAAGAAAAGACAATTAAAAAGCAGAACTAGCATGATATCTTCTGCCTGCTTCACAACCAGCATAAATTCACTTCACCTGTCATATACATTTAGAGACAGTTAATTGAAAATACAGCCATTTCCCCAATACCCACTATTAGGCACTCAAACTACATTAAATACTTCTATGCATTCTTTTTAAATTATCTAATTAAATTTTTTTGTACATTATTTATAAATATCTAAAGCAAGCAGAGAAAATAGAAAAATGCATCCACAGAAGTATTTTTCCAAATCTTTTTAAGTCACCAGGTACCTGAAAACCTTTCACTGAGGCAGGGAATTAACCCTTGCACAGGTATAAAGGTTACATCGCTGTCTTCATGGATGAAAAAAAAGCATCGCTTAAGCTCAACCCTTAAAAAGTAAAATTTCAAAATATGGACAAATTGCCTTTAAATCATTAACATCAGAAGCACAGGACACAAAGGAGAGAGATCATGAGGGTCTGTACTGTACAGTAATGAGAGAGAGGGGTTGCAAGGGTCTCTGCAGGGTCCCTACACTGTCAGAGTCCCTGGCACTACAGCCCACACGGCTGCATCAGCAGGGATCCTTCAGGAGGCCCGGCAACAAATGCTCAAGGAACAGCATTTCCTCCAGCCCAGCAAAAGCCCATCACCTCCTCCAGCATTCAGGCCATGAAGGGCAGAGGAACAGAGTACACCAGTCAACTGCAAATGACAGCTTAGCTCCTAAGAAAAAGCAGGGACTATGTAAAAAAAAAAAAAAAAAAA
>VZTH01012301.1:151274-172074 GCA_013397815.1 Aleadryas rufinucha
AAACCCCAAAAAAAAGCAGGGAAAAAATAAAAAAAAAAAAAAAAAAAAAAAGGAAAACTCTGGAAAACTACAGGAAAAGAAAAGGATTTGTCACTCCTCTCCCCCTACACATGCAGACAGAGGCATTGAGAGGCAACAAGGTAGATTCTCCATGCTCCTTAAGCATGTTTCCTTGCCCTTCCTTAAATGAGTGTCTGTACAACTGTCAGTTGTTTTAAATCATCCCAGACTGTTTCCTCTACTGCAGAGTTCACTAATCCCTGCATCCTAGTGCAGCTCTCTGTAGAACACGTGGCTTTATTAAATGGCCAGGTAATCAAAAATGCATTTAAAATTCAATACCAGTTATTTAAGTCAAAAAGATAAGACATAGAATTATACAAGTCACAATCAGTCTTGTACTGCCATCCTGCATAGAATACAAGGCTGGCATCTGCTCAAGGATATAAACATCATTCCACCTGTCATTTTACAACTATGTATTTGAAGTCTTCACAGAATTTCATACATACTACTGCCCTAAAAAGCAAAAAAAGTCATTTTGCAAAGGGATAAACTTCTGATGATGGCAGTCACACAGAAAATTTGCCATTAATCTCCTCTGAATAAATATAACCCCCAGGAAGATGAAAGTGCGAGCAGAATATATATTTTTTGCACTAGAAAATGCTGAGGTGCACAACGAGAAGCTTTCACTTAAGCATTTTCAGCTGAAGTTATCTTTCAGAAGCCCATTTTATTCTCATGAGATATTGCTCTCCAGTCATTCACTTTTCAAAGCCCTTTGCAACTTTAAGATTGCAGTAAAGCTGACTTTTATACCTTATTTCAGTAGCTCTCTCCCTTGCCCGAGCTGTCACATTCCTTGGAGACATTTGGTAGTTTTCAATTTCCTCAACATTTTATTAATAAAGACATTTTAAAAAACCCATTCATTTTTCCATGTACAGACAGTTGACTTCATAACACAAAACACCCTTGTGATAAACAATTCTGCTATTAAATCCTCCAATTAATGAAGATCTTGCTCTCTCACACTGGCCTACCTAGTTGATCTGTGCTCAAGTTGTCCTTTGCTGAATAGCTGTTACCTGAATACAGTTTCTATTAAAGGCAGCTTTAAACACACTTACTGCCTTAAAAGACCCACCAGGTTGAATATGCCTCCTGTGTTAACATCACAAGCATGAGATTTTGAAACATGAAACACTTGGAAAGGTTCACTTGGAAAGGTTCACTTATCAGTCTGATGTCACCTTTGCTTATAACATCCCCCTCACAAATTCAGGGCAGCTAGCTCTCAGAATTATATCTTGCAGTATTAGGCATTTTTCTTCAGCCTGGGTCATGCAGTCATAAAAATCCCCAGGAACTCCAGCTTTTTAAATATCCTTCTAATCCTAGCAGAGCTGACTGAAAACATGAACCCTAAAGGCTCAAAAACTAGAAGGGAATTAAAGAGAAACCAATTTCAATTTTCTCCTAGATCTGAGATGATTTTTGAATGTTCAGAGCTGACAATGTTTAGGCAGGAGCATTTATGTTCTCTCAGCCATGCTCTTGATCAGGGTCTGGACTGCTGCTATCCTTTATCACAGTAAGAAACCTAAGACTTAAAAAAAGAAAACCCAAACAAAACCAAACCTAAATTCTAGTCCTCATGTACTTCTGCCAGGACAAACCCTGAACAATCAGTATTTGGTCATACAGTCCAGGCACTGATTCTGGGTCAACCCTGGCTGATGGTTTAATTTCTCTTTCCCTGCTGTGTACAGTCCATAAATCCATGAGAAGGCAAGTGTCTTGTCTTCCCCCGTGTTCCCACAACCTCCCCATATGGTAATGACTTTAAACTTAAAGAGGGTAGTTTAGATTAGTTATAATCTTAAGCTACTTCACTGTGAGAGTGGTGAGGCACTGGCACGGGTTGCCCAGAGAAGCTGTGGGTGCTCCATCCCTGGGAGTGTTCAAGGCCAGGATGGATGGGGCTCTGAGCAACTTGATCTGGGGGAAGGTGTGTCTGCCCACAGCAGGGGGTTGGAACTAGATGAATTTTTAAGGTCCCTTCCAATCCAAAACAATCTATGATTATACAATTCCTTTGTTTTCCAAAACTAAGGAAGTCTCCTCATAACTAAACAGGATCTCCTTTTCCCTGTCCAGAACCCTTGTCGGTACCCATCTCAGTCTGAACTTGTCACGAGCAGTAATCAAATCAGTTTTCTGAACTCCAAATGGACACTCATCAGTTTTGCAATTGCAGCATTAATGCTCCCTTATCCCTGAAAGGCAGGAAGGCTAGGAATCACTAGGTCATTTAACAAGATACTTCTAAACATTAAACAAATCAAATTTTTTATTTAATTATGCTTCATTAGGTATGGGAATTGAGTGTTCTCAGCTATTGTAATTAATTCAGCTTATGCTAAATGGCCAATTCAATGATTAAGCCAAACAGTCAATTAAATGCCACATTATTTTAAAAAAATATTTCTCAGTCCTTGGCTAACAAATGAAGGAAGAAAGCCCAGTTCAACTGTCAGCAGAAACAGATTCATCTGCCATAGCAGACCACACAGGAAAGCAACTAGAGTTCAGAGATAGCACAAAATATCCTTACAAAGGAATGGATATTAAGGACTTCGTTTCCAGAAGAAATTTCCAAATGTATACAGGTACAAATTTCCCAATTATATTTTCTACTTCCCCTCATAATATCCTGATTTGTGGCCAGTTTTCTCTACAAAATAAGCAATTTTGTCAAAATGTTACTTTCAGAAATTGCATAGTCATTAAATACCATCATAAGCATCTGTTTCAGCAATGTCAAGCATCACAAACAGAAAAATTGAAAACTTGAGAACTCAAAATTTTACAGAAGCAACATCCAAAGGGTTTTTTGTTTGTGTTTAACATTTAAAGACTTTTACCCAAATTTAGGGGAGGAATCAATTTGAGAAGTAAGATAGCAGCCTTGTTTTTCAAACACTTTTAACCTATAATAACGTCTCTCAATTCAGAGACCCTTTGTGAACCAGTTTCCTCAGTCCTGCTCGTTTTGGAATGGGGCAGAGCTCAGGTGTCAGTTGTAGCTGTGCTAGACATGATCAACAAATATTCTTCAGGAAATGGAGATGTACCCTAATGCCCAGTTTCCTCCTTTGAGATATTATCAATCTCTCCTAAAAAATAAGCAAAAAACTTAAAATACAACAATAAAACACACAACAGGGAGAAAGAAGTATCTTAATAGAGAGGGCTATCACTCTAATTCTGTGCAACCACAGATGCTACAGCAGAACCTTCAGCCACAATACAACTATATACTACTATATACTGATCAACCCTGAACTTGTTCTCCAAAGATTTTCAAGAGTCACACTCAATCATGACAGATTCTCAGGAGAAATTCATAGCACAGTCTCCATTTGCATTTTATCGAGGTTTTTTTTTGACTCGTTGCATACTTGTGGCTAAGCCTAACATTCCTCACACTGCAAAATTTCCCAAAGGCACAAAGAAGGGGAGGAACCTCACACCACCTCATGGCCACCTTTGGATTTGCCCAGCTTCATAAACTCCAGTGACCAAAAAATTCACACACATAATCATCTAAGGATTAACTACATTCAAAATGTCAAAAGCTCTAAGACACGTTTAGTCTGTCAACATGACAAACAACACTTAGCAGGTTCCTCGATCCCATCTCCTGTCCTAACTTTTGGCAGACCAAAGTCCTTGCACAACTGCCTGAGCAAGAATGACACATGACATTATTCCATTGCTACTGCTGGGCCAAGCATATACACAAAAGACATATAAAAAACATATTATGGGCACCTTGTCAGATTTTCTTGGGGTTTTTTTTTCTTGCTTTGTCCTTCCCATGAAGTAGCAGTAGTTATCCAAATGCACAAGCCAATACCCATACAGCTTTAACTCTCAAGATACCACTTGCAGTATAGCTACCATTTATTGGAAGTTTGTTTTACGCAGCTTTTCAGGGAGAAAATTACTGTTATAATACCTAAGCAGTATCTGTTACATTTATAAGAAAACAAATTAAGAGACTTCATAGGTTCCAAAACCAAGTACAGGTAGGTCATGATTTTCCAGCAGCATTTCAGGTTGCTGCAACACAACTGCATTTAAGGTCTCCTTTCAGCACGAAGGGACCAATATCCTCCCAGTTTTGCAAAGGTCTTTACCAATAACTTCTTCACCAGGCAGTTTTCCTAACTGCATTTTGAATTATACTAATCCAAAGGAAAAGTTCCATACCTACTTACACTATTTATAGCATTAGGCATGTCTACATCAAAAGGAAAAAACATGACCTAGGTACTGATGACTCCGTTTTTGCTCTCAAAACAATCTGTAGGGACAGTACACAGGCTGATCTAATGCCTGCTCCTGGCATGAGGGCATATCTTATCGAGATTATCTGAATAAATCCTGAATAACAATGGAGGAATGGTTTTATCATATACATTTTTTTAGATACAAAGACAGACAAGATGAAACAGTATCATTCTGAAAGACTTCAACTATTTTTCATGTGTCTGACCATTTAGACTGTAAACAATAATTAAGTACCACTTCATCTGGTCTCTTGTTGACCTTCCAAAATCAAGCAGACAGATGGACCAGGAAACCACAAAGTTAAATTGCTTTCTTTTTGAAGACATTCATCTGGTTCTTTTAATGAACATGCTGACTTCAGGGCAAGCACAAATTTGGGGGGAAAACTTGAGAGAATGTGAAACTTTCCCACCAAAGTTCTTATTGCAACCTAAAAAAAGGTAGTATTGCCCCAACACTGAAATCATTAATACACACAGTCTGCCTACATTTTTCATTTCACATCCTAAACAATGTTACCTTGTAGAAATAAACAGCTGCCACTTCTCACTCTTAGGATATCAGAGTGTCATTTTTATGCAATGCACTTTCCATTTTTAAATCACATATAGGCACTCTGAAATGAACATTACACAAATTCAGATAATTTATTATCAGAGATAAGCATTAGGCATTAACATCAGTAAGCATTCTGGAAAGAAGTTCCTATGGAATACCAGTTTGCCTTTTTTTTTAATACTTAACTAGATTTCATACTATGTTCATAAAAGACATGAAAAGAAAGAACATCAGATGAATGTCCTAAACCAAGTCACCGAAACAATTTACCTTAGCATATTGCAGAACACTGAAATAAAAAACCTGAAATTTCTCCAATGTAAAATGCAGAAAAATTGTAATTAACTCACTGAAAGTAGAACATAAATCTAATCAAAGAAAGCTGTGTGGAATGGCTATATTCTATAAAGGAAAAATAAGTTATATTTCAAAGTAATTGTTGTGCTAAAGAAATAGGAACAAATAAATCGGTGTCCTAAAACCGTCAGTGAGTGAACTCATTTGGGAACTACAGCTGTTGCGCTTTAGAGATTTGGATTAAAATCCATCATTATCTTTCAGTTAATACTCTTTCATCGACCAATCAGCAGTCATATGGTGTTTACCAACCCTGGTCACTTAACCCACTTGAATGGCCTTTGTGCTATAATTTGTACTTCAATACAATCAGATTACTTCTAATCTAAATGATTTGTGTCCTTTATGGGACAGATAAACACTAATCCCAAGGTTCCTAAAACATATCAAGCCTAAACAGTACCACTATGGCATCCATTATTTGCCATTTTAATACAGTATTTCATTCAAGTTGGGAAATACTTGGTTTGATCATAGTGACCCTGCCTTTTAGATACTCATTTCAAATGTATTTTAGTATTGGTATTCATTTAGATACTCATTTCAAATTTCTTACATAAACAAAGAAGAAAGATTTATTAGCAGACACCACCACTCAGCAAAATCAGCAGCAAAACAATCAATATACTAATACATAGATACTACTTTTTGATCAAACTATTTCACAGGAAAAAAAATCTTTTTTAAAAGACTAAGCAAAGAGGAACATTTCAAAACTCATTTTTCAGTAAGGAGTTACATGTTCATTAATGGCTCATAGTCCCAGGTATCAATTATAAAAGTCTGCTCCTCAGAATGGTTTTCTAAGCATTCAGTAGTTAAAGTGTCCTCAATCATTCCTGTTCTTCAGTTAATCTTGGGTGACACTTGGAAGCAGTTGTGCTCCAGTGCGAGTCTAGCATCTAATTACATTTAGCAGTAATATGCTTAGGCTCTGATCTCACAAATGCTTCTGCACAGGTGGATCAGGTCCTCCCTAGCAAAGGAGGGACCCACAAATGCATGATTAGAGCCAAGTACATCAATATATCTGTACCTCAAAAAATGCCAGGCTTGGGAATAAAAACAGTTGAATGGTTCAGTAATAACTGCATGATAACAGCAAGTATGCAAACACCTTTAAATAAAGGTATTATCAGTGTCACCATTTTATAGTCACATATTTACCAACATATATATTTCTTACCTACAAAAATGCCAACTTCCTAAAAACATACTACTTTGTAAAATAGAACTGATCATATTCAAAGCTAAGCCAGGATGACTCAGAATTGGATAAAACATTCCCAAAGCAAAATTAAGATGCTGGATGATCTTAATAGCATCTGTAGCTATTAACTTACATGAATATGAACATGTTTACTTAAAATATCTCAACACAGGTGCTTATATTTCCTATTAAGTAAAACTCTTTCTAGTTTAGGTTATTAACTAGGCCAAAGTTCACTTTCTTATGGTGCCCTCATTCACAGGCAGGGCTGCTCTCAGTAGGTGTCCTCAGCCTACCCCGTGGTGATGAGTGAGCTCACACACACACACAGAGAATCGGGAGCCGCCACCACCACTGCCAAAATCCTGGTTTACAACAGAGGCTGACACAAAATCCTTTAAAAAGCCTCCAGCCAGATTTGAGAGGAGTGAGAAAATAGGCAGAATATAGGGCATGAGGGGCATTGCACTATGAAATTTTCCATTCTGGCAGCAAGTACTTCCAGGATTATTCAGTGAATGCCATGTATACTCCTTACTCTGCTCTGAAAATGGCCCTTCTGACGTTCCTTCTACTTTGACCAAGATCCCCATTATACATTACAAAACATCCTCCTTGAAAGGTCCAGCAGAAACCACAGCTTGTTTGAGATTTCCCAAAAGTTGCAATAATTTCAAAAGTGCTGGGAAAGCTTCTATAATTCACTTCTGAAATTATAACCTAACACACTACCCAAATACAGAGGACTGATCTGTCTTTCCAAGAGCAGTAATCTTCACTTTTCACTAATTTCTCAAGCTCTACCACAGCCTCAAAGTTGCATATTTCCTTGAATACTGTATTTGTGTTTAACTGCTAAAATGAAGTAAGCACAAACTGCAACTGTAAAACAGCAAAGCGCATTTTCTCTTCTACCGACATTTAAAAGGACTGTATGAGAGTCCAAAAGCCAAATGCAACAATGACTTGCAGAGCCCACTTGCACAATTAAAGCCACTGGCAGTGCTTAGAGAAGACTGGAAAGAGGGGGAGTGTTGTTATTTTTTCCCAGATACCTAAAAATTCCTGGACCAGCTGTCCCAAAGACTACTGGTTCCAGAAGAGACTGTGAAGTCCAGAAACACTGAAAGAAATTTTATGAATGTGAGAAAGTAACCAGATATTTGGAGGAAGAACTTGTAAATTCTACAAATCCTTAATTAATCAATAAACACTTGGCAACAGCAAAAACATTACTCTGCAAACCCCAGAATTTATGTCAGAAACCACATCTCCCATCATGGGAGTAGGTAATATTCTTCACTTACAAACTCAGTAGTTCATGTATAAACTGAGAAGGTATCACACAGTTCTTGCAGATTAATAACAATAAGTGCAAACTTCACAAGAGGGGAAAAAAAGAAGAAAAAATGAAAGAGAGAAAGAGGGAGGGAAGGAGGGAAGGGAGAGGTACCTACAAAACTCTAAGGGCAAACCCCAACGCTCAGATGCAAGCCAGGAAAGGTTCTAGCCTTTTGGGTCCATAGAGATAGGACCACAAGCTAAATAAGGAATGGTCAGTTCCTGAAATATGTAGGAAATGGATATAGATCACAACAGATTCAGAAATAAATGTGTTTGTGTCAGACACAGGTGCCAGAAACACACCTGTAATGTTACTGCACTCTTGGCAGAAGGTGGTAATTCTTTAACATCTACCATGCAGCTGCATGGCAAAATAAAAAGGCTTCATTCCATTCCTGTATTTCAGAGGGTTCCCCACAGTAATTACTGAAAGCTGCTGTCCCAAATAGAAATTAAATTGTTTCTGGAGATCCAAGCAAGGCTGAAGGCAGTTCCTTTCTCTGATATCCCTGATTCTTCTCCCCTTTCCATTACAGAAGACACTCTTAAACTACTTAAACTATTAAGAATCCAGAATTAACTAACCTGAATTTACAGTATTGTAATTAAGAAAATCAGAACCCCTATATCAAAGATGCTGTAAAGACAAATATGTCAAACTAACAGAGGCATTACTAGAGAAACTTCAGCTGTAAGAGTAATACAGCAAAAATCACCTCTTTCTTCAAAAAAGTTACTTGTACGGTCAAAGTAGCCATTTGGAAAAAACCTCCCCAAAACTACTTAAGAAAAATAGTTGGCCAATAAGGGTTTTACAGCCCATTATTGAAATTAAATTGCACTGAAACTCTATTTCTTTAGGATCAAGAAAAAGTTAGATTCCAAATACGTCAAACAGCTGCATTAAACTAAGTTTGAGCGAGAAAGATTACATCTGCATTTCTTACCTTACCTGCTATTTTTATGCTTCATGGAAGAGCCACATTCCCTCCCCTCCTCACTCGAATGTACTGTATATGTGACAAGAAGGCAAACAACTCCAAGTCACAGCAACGTGGACTTTTATGTCCTTGCCATAATAAATGAGGAGACGCTCACGGCTTCTTCTTCTGCAACACAACCATTCCCCTACCTCCAGGAAACCATTAAACAACTAGAGGTGTGAACCCATTGTGGCTTTCTGATTCATTAAATCATATATCATTTTTACATAGGAGTCATGAAGCTATAAATCATGTGAGACAGAATGAGAGCTAATTAAAGAGTCAGCTAAGCATAAAATTTTGCATTGTTGCATGTCAGAGAACTCTAAAAATGGCCATATTTTGTGTAATATGTTGTAAAATATTAAAAGACGTTTCCAGCAGATAGGTATTTTCTCTAAGAGCTGAGCATTGCTACCTGAAAAACATCAATATTCAATTTCGTAGCAGGGAAGCCCCATGAAACCCTGACTCACCTTTTTTTTTCCTTTTTAATAACAGATCATTCTGTTTTGTATTGCAGTACAGTCTTGTATAGTCTTTAAACTTACTTCACTCTTTTCCTAACTAGAATAAACTTCTATGCTTCTGAAGACAGAAATTCGCAACCCAGGGAATCTCTACATGCACTAAGGCAAAGCATTAATAAAATGTATCCCTTAAATCTAGCCCTTAAACTTCAGTGCAAACACTTCAGGCTATTCTCTATTTAGAGAATTCCTTTACCAATTAAGGCAATACTCATTTGAGAGAAAAAAAAAAAATCTATTTCCTGGTATCAGATTTCTCAGTCAATGCAATTATGTCGTAAAAGGTCTTCTTCAAAGGGTTAGAGTAAATTTGATGCAGACATATTAACTGAAACATCTCACAACCCAAAGGGGCTTTTAAGTATGCATAATATTACTGTGACATCTAGAGCATCCTTTAGTAGGTGAGAAACTTGTTACACCAAAGCCATATAAAAACAGAGCACAAGGATGATCCTCTAATTCCAAAAGCTTTTTCTCTAAAAGACTTTTAATTGAACAGATATATGCAGGTATATATTCAATTCTTATTCCTTCTTCACCTTCTTTTTAGAGGTCTAATAATTGCAGCTACTAAAGTAATTCATCAAATGCAAGAGAATGAATCTCAAAGTAATCATTACCAATATACATTTCTTAAAAAAAAATACATATTCATCAGTCTCAATGCGTAACTGCAAGGAATAGTCAAGTGCTTAGTCTTACACTCCATTTTCCCAACTGTGGTTTCCCATTAAATAGCCTAAAATGGGAAGAACAAATGTTTTTGCATTCTAAATTATACACAAGTTTGACAAGTGAGCTTCATTTTTAAAGAGCATTCTTCTTTTTTGCTGTTGAATAAGAAAAAAGGGTATGTGAATTTTTTAAAACTACACTTTTATTTCAGGCTTCACTGACTGAAAAAGGGGTCCAAAAGAGTTTTTATTAAAAATGGGGCACCATCCATAAGGCGATTCATATTTTATTGGGGTACTCCAAGAAACCCAGTGAGTTGCTGGCCACTCTTGCAAATTGTTGCATGAGGCTGCAATCAAGAAGGGGGGCATGTGTCAAATACACAGCTAGGTCAAATACTAAGTTCAACAACGCAACACAGGGATCAAGAAATTAGAAGAGCCCAGAAATACAGCTGCTGAAGGAAAGACCAAAGACTAAGGCATTACAGCTGCCTGAGGGGACAACAAAGAGGCAGGTGTAGGGAATCAGAAGCGACAGGGACCAGGCAGGGCTGCTTGCAGTCAGCCCACAAAAGCCACAGCTCACACTCCTGGCAACCTGAAAGATCCAAAGCAATCTCAAATAAGTTTTTAATCTTCACTACTAATTCTGAGAAGCATTTGGCAGCCCTCTGATAAGTGAATTAAGTTCTGCCTATGGCTTTATAGAAAAACATGTAATACGAATCCTAGTAACAAGCATTTTAGAGGGATTCTGACAATTCTTAAAAAACAGCAATGCTGAGTTTTATAAACTAGCCCACTTGCAAATGCAAGCTGAAATGATCCTTTTAAACAACATAAGGTACTTCTGTGGCCCAGAGCCAGCTACTTCAACCTTATAAGAAATTTGAAAATAAATCAGTTTTTTGCAACAATTCATTGATGTGAAAGGAATTTGAAGGTTCTCATAAGATGGAAGAAGCCATACAACAGTAACAAAAATAAATGACAGGAACAGATTCGAGAACATATATACACATAGTAAAAAAATACATAATCAGAAACATTCAAAACTTTGATTCAGTGTCACACAAAATGTGATCTCCAGCTCTGTAAAAACGTGAGCCACACCATCATATGCTGATATTACAAAGGCATTTATATGGTAGAAGCATACAGAAGCAAACCTCCCAAGCCCCCATGCTCAGCATGAACATGATGTTGGCTCCTAACTGCCCGTGACAATTGCCATAGTTATCACAACCACATGGCAAAACAGCCCTCTGATCAACTGCATGAGGCAGGAAGCAGCCGTGGTGCTGCACGGAGAGATTACAAACCCCACACGCTCCTGTCAGCCACAGGCTCCTTGCAGCCTGTCTGTGTTGTGTCGTCTGGGGTTTAACGCCAGCGTGTGCTTCCTTTTTTTTNAAAAGCCACAGCTCACACTCCTGGCAACCTGAAAGATCCAAAGCAATCTCAAATAAGTTTTTAATCTTCACTACTAATTCTGAGAAGCATTTGGCAGCCCTCTGATAAGTGAATTAAGTTCTGCCTATGGCTTTATAGAAAAACATGTAATACGAATCCTAGTAACAAGCATTTTAGAGGGATTCTGACAATTCTTAAAAAACAGCAATGCTGAGTTTTATAAACTAGCCCACTTGCAAATGCAAGCTGAAATGATCCTTTTAAACAACATAAGGTACTTCTGTGGCCCAGAGCCAGCTACTTCAACCTTATAAGAAATTTGAAAATAAATCAGTTTTTTGCAACAATTCATTGATGTGAAAGGAATTTGAAGGTTCTCATAAGATGGAAGAAGCCATACAACAGTAACAAAAATAAATGACAGGAACAGATTCGAGAACATATATACACATAGTAAAAAAATACATAATCAGAAACATTCAAAACTTTGATTCAGTGTCACACAAAATGTGATCTCCAGCTCTGTAAAAACGTGAGCCACACCATCATATGCTGATATTACAAAGGCATTTATATGGTAGAAGCATACAGAAGCAAACCTCCCAAGCCCCCATGCTCAGCATGAACATGATGTTGGCTCCTAACTGCCCGTGACAATTGCCATAGTTATCACAACCACATGGCAAAACAGCCCTCTGATCAACTGCATGAGGCAGGAAGCAGCCGTGGTGCTGCACGGAGAGATTACAAACCCCACACGCTCCTGTCAGCCACAGGCTCCTTGCAGCCTGTCTGTGTTGTGTCGTCTGGGGTTTAACGCCAGCGTGTGCTTCCTTTTTTTTCAAACATTCGCCAAATCAGGCTAGTGCCAGGCTAGTATAAATCTCCTCCTCTGAACAAGAAGGAAGTTCTCCTATCCTTGCTCACGATCTAGATGTCCAACTTAAAATGAAGGAAAAAATGTCAGATCCTTTCTTAAAAGACCGTGATACAGAAACTTGATCAATATTCTAATTTACAATTAAGAAAAAGAAGGTGAAAAGCTTCTAAGAACTACAAATAACACGTAAGAGAGCTCCAAGGGGTTCCTTCAATGGCATGGTTTTTCCAGATCTTTTACACTGCAACAAGTCACCACCAAGTTATATGCAGAAATATAGGCTAATGCAAATTCACTGAAAGCAGTAAAAACAAGAATTACACCACACCTGTTTTGTCAACCTCACACTGCCCCATCCTATTTGAGTTATACAATAAATTGTAATTATGATGGGGAGAGACTCAACAAATCTACCAAGTTAACATAGGTGACAGTATAACCAAATTATGAAGTTGACAACATAATCAGATTTTGACACTACTTCTGACAAAATTTGTTATTACTCATCATCAATGCAAATTTCTCTGATGCTGAAATTTGTAAAGCTCCATTGTCTGGCTTCTTAAGCTATTTTTGTAACATTCATGAGATTGTGAGACTAACCCACATGCCAAGGAAAGACAGCAGAGTTTGCCTGAAATGCATTCTCAAACCTGTTTGAAAGAGAAACAAAATGTCAGTGTAGGCAGCTCTTGTCTAGCCTTTCAGGAATATCACTTGCTCCAGAGCACGTCACCTGCCTGCAGTAGAGAAGAGATCCCTGAGTGTAGTGGACTTAGCCTTATTCAAACCTAGATCAGTAAAAGTCATTGAAACAGAGACTCATTAAGGTTGGAAAAGACCTTCAGGGTCATCAAGTCCAACCTTTGACCAAACATCCCTGTGTCCATTAAACCATAGCACTAAATGCCATGGCCAGTTGTTTCTTGAACAGTTTCAAGGATGGTGACTCCAGCACTTCCCTGGGCAGCCCATTCCAGTGTTTAACCACCCTTTCAGTAAAGAATTTCCTCCCAATGTCCAACCCGAACCTCTCCAGCTGCAGCTTGAGGCCATTTCCTCTCATCCTGTCGCCTGCTACCTGGGAGAAGAGGCTGACTCCCACCTGGCTACAACCCCCTGACAAGGAGTTGTAGAGAGTGACAAGGTCACCCCGAGCCTCCTCTTCTCCAGGCTAAACACCCCCAGCTCCCTCAGCCACTCCCCACAGGATTTATTCCCTAAAGCTTCAGCAGTCCCAGACACTTTTAAGAGAAGAATTACTTCCATCTTTAAAATTTATTTTATACATGTACAGACAACATATATTCATTTTCAGCAGTTTAATCCTATATAGAATAAGGATATAGCACTAGGCATCCCTACCCATATGTTAGAGTACTTAATACTTTTACATTACTTATGGGACTAGGAGTGTCATAAGTCCATTTTAGCTGTCAAACCTGACAATAAGGTCCTGCTGCTTCTGATGTCACCTGTCTAAAAGAATGTGAAGTTCTCCAGAGTGGCATCTGACAATACCTGAGCAAGTACCAGTGAAACACAAAGCACGGCAAACCTCTAATGCTACTCCACATAGTAGTACAAAATTTATTACTTCAATCATTCCAGAAGCTCCAGAATTCAGGCTCTAGTTTTAACAATTTGGAAAGCACTCACTGATGAAAAATTCAAGATTTACCATGATTCCTTAGGGCAGAATAGATTGTTTTTTGAAGAAACCCAACTAATAGGCCCTTTAAATTACAAGATCATATTTTCCCTCCCCTCACAGAGTGAAGATTAGTCAAGACAATCAAAGTAATGAGAACAGCTATCTCATGAAAAAAACCAATGTCATTTGTTGTAGAAATTGTAAGAAAAGCAGAAGACTGCAAGAAAGATTCTCTCACTGTTAAGGCACTTACATGCTGCAGTGCAGAATCTATCTGCAGCCTAGGCTCCACCACAGAGCTGCTAGAAATGCTTGGCAAGTTACTTAAATCACTCACTACTAACACACGACTTTTGTGGGAGCCTGAGTGGATAACTGAAGGCTCCAGTTTATAGAGGTGCTGAACGCTCCTGCTGCCATTCAAGACAACGGTTCTGCTGCGAGCACACACTGCATCATTCCAAGGGCTGACGTACCAGACCCCAGGACTCAGCCCAGGCATTTAACATTGCTGAAGATCCCTCTCTGTGCTGAAGTTTCCCCCTATGTCAGGAGAATGCTCTTTTATTTCTGTCATGGAAGTGTTGCAAAGATCTTTTAAAAATTCTTTTACAATTGTTGAAGTACATATTATCCATGCTGTGCACAAAGCATGGTGAAAAAAACCAAAAGTTACTCTTGATTATGCCCACCAACAGACCCAGCTAAGGTTGTATAGCATTTCCTAGATCTCAAACACTTAACTTTGCAAGTGTTAAGCTCTCATAATGCTGTTTGACATTAATAATATTGGTATTCTTATTCTCTGATTAACAAGGGACCAAGATAAGCATCAAACATGGTACTGACCATGCAGAGACCCCACAATCTACCAAATAAGCATCTGTCTGGCATAGACTGCACCCGAACTGCAGACAACAGACTGCAGAAACAGACAAAGGCTGAATCTTTTTCCATAAGTTTTGATGCAGATTTATAATGGGTTTTCTTAATTGTAATGTATTAAATAATCTCATTTTAACAGAAAGATGAAGGGCAGCTAGGCACGCACATGCATTTTCAATTTCAAGTCAAAGATTCACCATCCACTTATTAGCAGGTGGCCAAAGGAAAAAAGATTATGCAATTACTTTTTTTGGTCGTATGCAGTCATGCAAAGAGAGACACTAGGTACTCTTCTGCTAGCTTTATTAGCATTTCCATTATAAAATCCCATTAGGAGGTTCCTGCATCTTCTTTGAAAGTCTTGCTGCACAGGGCAGAGTAAGAACTTTGAAGGTGTTTACTTACTATCTTACCCAAATTCATCTTCTTTGGAATATACCTTGATAATGAGTCTTTATGCTCAATTTTTTTTTCCTGGCTTAGAAAAACAAGCTTCTTTTTAATCAAAATTATGACAGATGCAACTGAACACTGTGAAGTGTGAACTAGATGACATGAAAATCACATTAAACTTTTCTCCTCCTCTGTTTCCATTTTGAAGCAGACCATACTAATTTTGCATACCACATCACTGATTCTTATCCTAATTAATCTTTGAAAATGTATCAAATTATACTAGGACTAAGAAGACCTGATAATCTACTATATCTAAATGGGATATACTGAGAAGTGTCAAAAAAAAAAAATAACAGCATGTGCCGTTAAAGAAAGTCTGCTCCTGTATGTTTAGCTTTCTGGTACCTGCACAAGTACATACAGAAAGAGCAACGGGGTCTACAGTCATAACCACTTATGCTATAAACTCATTAGATCTTACAAGTTCAGCAATGCTCAGAAGTGTTAAAGATTCAGTGGAGCACATGCTCTGCTAGGAATCAGCACTGCACTGCACCAGTCACCAATAAATAACTCGATTAGGAACTACTCGGTATGAGACCACACTGGTGTAGAATGGCAGCAGGTTGATTGCCATGATGTAACAAAAGCCTCATAAACCATAAATATACCATGGCACAGAAAAATAAATAACAAAACAAAGAAAACTTTCCTTTTAAAGTCACAATATAATTCAAGCTTCACCTCAAGTTAATTTTACTTTGCTCTCCTGACCTGAACACTCTCATTTCAGTTGCTGTTCTTCAGTGCCTGTAGTAAGTAGTTACACAGTCTTCCTTTACACACAAGACTTACCTTAGTCTTAAGGATCACTTTCCCTGCCACACAGGTGCAAGTAATGGATACTATAACAGAGCAGACTGGCTTTGAGCATCGTGGTTTGCTTGCAAGAGGAGTCTGTGAGACAGCTCTCAATGTGAATCAGTGTGCTCAAGGAGACAAGATCACCCTACCTTGCATGCAGAATGACTGCAGGTGTGCCCCACGTTTGCCATACTTTCAGCACTGGCACGTCTGCACCAAACAGTTTGCCAGCAGAAAGCAGAGAGTAATGAAAAACTGCCCAGTGTATTTCAGAATAGCAGCATTTTACCAATACCACAACCCATCATCCTGTCACACAGCAAAATCACCAGGTCTAGAAAACCGTGAAGCAAGATGCATAACTATGCAGAGCCTGCACATTCTACCACAGAACAAAGTGCATTTCACCTATTTGTAAACTGAAACCTATTTAATGCCATTTCTGTGTTCCATGCAAACTCACATTTTAAAACCTGTGAAACATTTAGATGGCTATGTAATTGAAAAGAATTTAGATATATAAAGTGAGGTAAAAAGAACTTCAGCTGTCTAAAGTTGCTGCTTGTACTCATGTTTAGCTACTGCCCCCTTTTAAATTCCTGACTATAAATGTTTAATAACAAAAAAAAAAGTTGTTGTCAATAAACAAAGTTTTATTGCATAATTTCACTGAGGAATGAAGCATTAACAGTGTTTTCCTAACATGTTAACTTGCTCATATTCAAACAATCATCAATAATGTAAACAGCACAGTTCTAACATGCCTCATTGTGTATTGGCATCACCTGTCATTACAAGATCCATCTGGTAGCTCATCAGCAGCAAATTGTTAAGGTACCAATATTGATAAGCAAAGGACTGCAGCTGCACTGATACAGTTAGATTGGTTTACAAGGCTTCTATTTTTACAAGTCTTGGAAGCTCAGGTTGTCTAATGAATTTTTAACATGTCAATTAATATGTTTATAGAAAGCCATGTCAGCTTTAGCTAATATATAAGAAGAATCACGGTTGCATGCAAAATGCACAATGTGTTAAGAATCTAAGCTTCACATTTGAGAAATTCAAAAGAATTAGTGCAGATGATCTGAGGAGAGCAATCACTTACAAAGGAAACAATAAAAATGTGTAAAGTAATGGGCATGATTAATCACTCTTGGTAATATTAGCTCAATTTAGTGAAATGTGATGTATTACAGGGCATCAGAAAAAATGGGTTTATTTGTGGCAAACAGAGTAAGACCCTCACTTCCTAGGACCAAAAGATACGTTATACCAGAACAAATTATCAAGTATTTTGTTATTTTTACCAGCATACTACTGATAACATAATTTAAGCAATGCTTACTTAATAATACTCAGTGCTCTCACTGAATGGAACTCCGTTAGAATACTAGCTACTCTTTGGCAGCACTTTCTCCAACAATATAGAATGACCTCAAATGACTGCACAGTGCAGAGACAATTTTTGCCATAATTATCCTACTTGCTTTGTTCATTACATAAAATCAGAAAACATATTAATTTTGTGAAAAAGCATTTTTAAAAACCCTTAGGACACAAGTTTTCAAAATGTCTTAGATGTTTTGTTTTTAAAACACTGGCCTTTGTTAAATAATGAAAACGATAAACTTCCTATTGTAAGATTATGCATGCTCTGTGAAACTGCAGTAAAAAGAAGTATTTTACATTTGAAAAGAATCTGTACCTTTTGCACTTGTGGGCAAAATAAAAATAGAAAATAGCCCTTCAATCAACATTTGAGCTGCATCTGTAGTCAGACATGCAGAGTATGTGGTGAAAATCTAGTAACCTATGCAGCCAGAGGGATGTTACAGTCACACAGGAGAGTGAAGTTCCTGTAATTCTTTCAACTCTCTGTACATTCATCAGCCTGAGGATAAAATATGCAAGGGCATTCTATGGATCTGGGGAATTTCCCCCTTTATTAACTGAGGTGTTACGGCATTTAACATCTGCCTCTACCTTCACTGCATCAGAGGTAATTCAGGATCACATAAAATACAACATTCACAGTTGTATCCTGATGGGTGACATATATTAAGTACTACAATTTTCTGAATACAATGCAGAATTTACAGAACCAAAATATTTATCTGCTGCAAGTTGTCATTCAAAGAATTCCAAAGGGCTTAAGGCATATTACAAAGTGAGAGCAGAATTTCAGAAAGCAAGCTATTCAGACTGCAAAGTCATCTTTTCTTCCCATTAACTACAGATGACCTAAGCTTTGCAGTGTATTTCAGTACACTAGAGAGAACCTTGCACTCCAGTACCATACTCTGTTACATCCCAGCACAGCCTGATGAATGCTTTGAGAGTTGAGACTATCACAACTGTACCATATGCTCATTTCAAAAATAATATGAATGCCCCATTTCATAAATTCTCAGACTCAGAGAGCAAATATTCTCAAACCACAATCCCTTGTGATAACCCGGAGAGAAAAAACTGCAACAACTGTAAAGCATCTGTTATATTTTATGCAATAATCCTCATTGCTGTTCAAAATCTTAGGACTTCCAGAGCTAATTAACTAACAAGCCTACACTCACCCAAAAGATTATCTTCCACAAGGCCTTTTGCTGCTTTTATACCAACTTATCCCTGAGCAACTGTACTCAAGGAGGAAAATATCCTCTCCGTTAAAACTTAGCTGAGAAAATCTGAAAGATGAAAAAAAAAAAGATGCAGATAGTGAAGAAGAATCAGTTAAGAGAAACTGGCACTGGTGTGAGTACGTTGATCCCTTGTGAGAGGAGTGTGCAGAGCAGAGGGAGCACAGGAGTGATGGACAGCTCCCATTAGTGCAGGAAGAGGCAAGTCAGCACAGTATCTTGACATCTGCTAGTTTTTGTTAATATTTTTAGGTTTAACCAAGCATCCCTTATATAATTCACTGGGAAAAAAAAATACAAGACCTTGATAACTTAGTGAAAATGTCCTGTAAGGGGATTGTTTCCTTTCTAATGTCTTACTACCTTGTGGATCACTAAGCCAAACAATTGGAAAAAAAGAGTTATAAATGTGACCAGTTATTAATGTGACCATAACTCCTGGTTTATCTTCTGCCTTCAGAGTTCACACAATCGTATCAATTCCCGTCCACTGGAAAAGGTCTGAGGTACAGAAAACTCATCTGGCAAGACCAAACACCAGGAAAAGGTTTGCAACTATAGAAGAATACCCTAGAAACAAAACAGAAGAAAAACCTTGTCCCTCCCCCTAAGCAGTCTACTGACCTGGTGAATTGAAAGGAGCAGCAAGATTACTTCTTTGGAAAAGAAAAAGCAGCATAACCCATTCACACCAGTATAGTGTCAGCTCTGGACTACATAAAGAGACTCCTTTTCCTTGTTTTCAGAATTGCAGTAACGGGGCAAGGGATGGCTGCATCCACTGGAGAGCACAATGCTGCCACGAGAGGCAGAAGCTTCGAAGAGCACGTTCTCCCTGAATCCACCAGCCTGGGCATCTCACCAGTATCCTGCCATTGCCTGTCGTTCTGGACCGGCAGCAGCACTGCTTCATCCACACCTACTGCAATCACACAGACGCATCCCCAGTAAATTCAGGGTTTTACACTACTGTTTCATATTACATTTCGTTCAGATAAAAAAATATACAGGTTCTTGACAGCCACAGGTCTTGTTTTGCATCTCAGTTTTATACTTTGTCCAAGGCATCCCTACAGCAGCAGCGAGTATGGGAAATAAAATTATCACCTCCCTCCTCCCACAGCTGCAGTTAAATGTATGTTTTGAAGATTTATTGAAACTTCTAAAGCCTCACAGTGCTGCACTTCCCTAACTTTTCCATTTATAGATTTCCCACTCAAGCTTAATAATACCTACCTAATGCCAAGCTCACAACCTTTGAAACCCATGAAGAGCGTTCCCAAGTTTGACCAGGAGTCAAAAACAAGAGAAAATAAACGTAACCCTTCACATATGCAAGAATAATCTGACAATTCCTCTGAAACAAGGGCATTTCTTGCCTGTAGCTGCGGAAAATACAATCCTGCACCTACCTCTGCTCCACATATTTTGAAACAGTGTCACCAGGACATAAACTTTAACATTTAAGCGTGCCACCACCGTCCACGGGCTTGTGATGCCAAGCACTTACACTCACCATGCGTAATAGGCTCATCAAGGATGACTCCTTCATGTGGGTTAATTCCTCCTTTGCTGAAGAAATTTAACTTTCCCAAAGTCGTCGGGATTTAAAAAACGAGAAAGCCGAGCTGTGCTCATGCCACTACTTTTTTTTAAAAAGTCAGTCGGTGTGCCAGGAAAGCAGCGCTCGGTGCAGCCTCGGAGCCCGGGAGCAGGAGCCCCGCACCTTTCCCACGTAACAAAAATCGTTACGCAAATCCCAGGCGCTGCCGAAGCCCCTGACCTATTTAGAGACGCGCTTTATCCTTTCTGCAAACAAACGATGCTGCGGAGACGCCGATAAGCCCCCGCCCGGCCCGGACGGGAGGACACCCCGGGAACCCCGCTACCTGCGGCTCCGGCCGGCAAAGTTTGCCCGGCGGCGGCCGCGGAGCGGGCGGGCTGCTCCGGGGCTCCGGCTCTGGCCGCGCCCCGAGGCAGGGCATCCCCTGCTCGCCCCGCGCCGTGACATTGAGCAAGGTCCCCGCCAGCACCCCCGCGCCCCT
>VZTH01012301.1:172282-282872 GCA_013397815.1 Aleadryas rufinucha
GCTCGCGCCGGGGGCGGGGCGGCCCCGGCACCTGTGGCGGCGGCCGGGCCCGGGAGGGAGCGCGGCGGCGCCGGAGCCTCCCGGCTGAGGCGAGTGGGGATGGAGGGAGCCTCTGCCAGCCCAGCGCTTCTGCTCGCCCCGGGCGAGCCCAGCCGGCCGGTACGCGGTTACTTCAGCGTTCCCCGGAGCCTCTGGGACTTCGCGTGGCACAGGCAGCACAGCCTCGTCCCAGTAGGCGACAGCCTTGGGGAACAGTCCCCAGCCACCCAGCTGGAACACCGCCGTGTCTCCTGCTTTCCTTACTCCTTCAGCTTCTGGTCTCAGGGTTTGCGTTGTTCCCTAAGTTCACACAAACATCGAGCGAGCCTCCCAGCCCTCTGGCTTTGCCAGCCCACCTGTGAGGGCTTCAAAACAATAGCCACTACTCCGCAGTTCTGTTTTGTAATATGTAAAACCGTATCCTAAATATAAACATTACACTAAAATAGTCAGGTTTTGTAAGTACTTAAGAGAAAAATAATAATATTAATGGTAGAAACATCAAACTCAATGCAAACGTAAGTATAAGCATTTTTACAGCGTTTTTATAATTTGAGTTAGCTTTTATAGTTCGAACACTGCTCCTGGAGAAGGTGATACAAACATGGGGAATCCTGCAGAATTTGTTATTCTTCTGCACGAAGGAAAACAAGAACATTTAACATTGGAGAAAAACTTCTTGCTGAACTTTAATTTCGGCTTTTGGAGAAGAGCAGTGATACTTGATACTGTTAAGAATTGCATCATACCTTGTTTACAGTTTTATGTTCAATAAGTTCTTTCAGCATTCAGGACAGGAAATTCTGAGAGTTTGAATTAATCATCCCATAAAAACATGAATATAACCCTTCTTCTGGTGTTTTACCTACCACAAACTTCTTGCTCAGAAGAAATCTGAACTCTAAAGCATACCTAAGTGTTTTTGAAAGATTTGCCGGTCTCCTACAGAGAGCAAGAGAAGCTGAAAACAGGACACATATTTTTTTTTTCCCCAGAAGTCCTGAGTTTGTCTGAATCTGTAGCAGCAGAATAGATGTCATGGTAGGAAAAATCCACTACTGAAATTGGGAGTGTTGGACCAGTGGTAGAGGAATTTTGAGTGTACACATAACTGCTTCAGCAACAAACAACAACAACAACAAAAATAGACAGGGTTTGGGATCAGTCAGACAACAAAATTGATCAAACTGATTATCTTGAAAAGGCACATACATGTATGTTTGCACATTAACAATATCCAACATTTTCATGTTTGATTATCTTTTGTCTATCTTTTAGCCCTTTTCAAGACAGACTTGCACAAGAGTCTCCAAAACATATTCAGAAATCTCAAAATATCTATGACTGGACAAAAACTCAGTGATTTTCTCTTTATATCCAACTTTCAAGTCCTATTGTAAAGAGCTAAGAATATTATATCCAGGCAGTATTATTTTACTTATGCAAGCAGCTGTTGTAGTTGCCTCAGAGATGTTATTCAATCTCAAATACAAAGGTGGTCTGCAAATGACCATGCACCGTATTTGCTGTTAATATGAAAATGTATAAGAACCCTGTGAATACTATAGCATTCATCAGAACAAGAACAAGTACATTCCAGTGGCTCAAGATAACAAAAAAAAAGAAAAAAAGAAAATAAAGATATTTCAGTGAGTTCTGACCGTCAGCTTCGTACAGGGAGATGTAACGGCAGGTGATAATTGTATATGGTTTCGAACACTCGATGCCAAAGTATGTCTTGGGTCTGTCTTTGAAAGACCTGTTCTCATCAGAAACAGCAACATTTAACCCACAATTGTACACATCTTTGTGATGCATTTCGCCGTTGTTTTCCACTGCAACTCACCATTCTTGACTCCAGCTCCCTATCGGATCCTGTGTTCTAGAAGATTGTGTAAGTGTGAAAGGTGGAAAATTTAAATATCCTGTGATCTGTGTTATCAAAGTGATACATTTAATCTCTATCAAATGCTGAAAGCACATGAGAAGTTATGAAATTACAGAATAGTTGTAGAATATCAAAACAACTTCAGAAGTGGTGTGAGCAACAGGAAGACCATTTAACCTGGGAGATCTTAGAAGGAGATAACAGGTCTGTAAACTCAGAGGAACCTTGTGGAATGCAGAGGTTTTTGATGCATTTCTTCTGGAAAGCTGCATAAACCAACATATAAAACCAGAGGTGGGATCTTATCCTAAGTAAGAATATGCAGGATATGAAGAAAACATGCTGAGTATGAATTAGAATTGCATTTTATCACTTCAGTTTTTTCAGAACTTTAAATTTGGCTCTACCGAAACAAACTTAGATGGCTTTTCTAAAACATCTGTCACTGAACATAGGTTTAATGTGACACAAGTTTGTCACTGAAAAGAGTAGATCTATGCAGAATGGTGCATGCAAACAAACCTCTTAGGGATGCCTGCAACCCAACATCAATTCAGGATGTTCCAAGAGCTGGGAAATATTTTCTACAAAAGGGAACAGTAATATTACTTCTGGGTGACATTTGATATCATTTTATGAGGAGAGGTCACCACTGGGAAGCGTCAAGCAACCCTCACATTCGTGACTCATGCTGTAAGAGACATAGTGCCAGAAATGTAAGTAAATTTTTCTCTGTCCCCAGCAAACAAGGAAACTGCTGTGTTCTCCACACTGAGCTATTTTTTTAATATATGAAAGGCCTACCACTTATTTCGAGGAAGTCTTCCTTTATTTGACTGTTATACCTTTTTTGAAAATTAAGGTTCAATATTGTTTTACTATCATCCATTTCAAATATAAGCTGCCTCTAAGAACCACAGGGCATCTGAGGTATGACTACAGACTTCTTGTTCATTTGTTTGTTTGTGTGTTTGCGGTCTATGCAAAATATGAAAACAGTATCCTAATGCTCCAAATGTTGATTTGCCTTTCTGGTGATCCCATATGGCAAATAATGCAAGAAATAACAACAAGAATAAATACTTTCAAGGCACATTACATAAGTATCCCTCTGTGGAAATAAACCAAGTGTTTCCAGGACTGGCTTCTCCAGTAGTAACCTATTAAATGTTAGCTTTGCTGAGAAGTTTTCCAGTAAAAGACACTTCAGAAACTGGGAGACCAGATGTAGACACAAAAATTACAGGTACAGTAATTTCAATATTTCCCCTCCATTAAGAATACTTTTTTTTATAATGGGAGATGTTTCTAAGTGATTACCTCAACATATTTTCTTTCCCAGAGTAGCTGCCCCAGATTCTCTAAAGTCATATTGGCTTTAAGTGCATATGGGCAGCCTCCGTGTTTGAGATTTGCACCCTACCCATTCCAAAACAGTACTAGCCCTGTCACCATGTACATGAGAAGAAGAAACTTGAGAAGTGTTTGATTTTGTGGGATTTTTTTTCCTGAAGATATCCACTTCTTTCCTTGGTCTTCAAAATTGAGGCCTGATAAACAGATTTTTAAGAAAACACAGCTAAAAATCTAACCACTAACTTTTATGCATGAAAAAAGTGTGGTGAAGAAAGTCCCTCTGATGACTGAATTAAGATCTTCTGTGCCCGAATCCATGTCCCAGACCCTTACCAAACTGAGATTTTGGTGTTTTCTCACAACCTTTCTTCAAAAGATTTTGTTAGAGTTTTTCCCACTGGCATGCACTTCTTTGTTTGTCACCAGTTCATCGGGGGATTTTGGTTTGTTTTTTACCATAAAGGAATTCTTTAGAGTTGTTTCTGGATCAAGTATTTTTTTAAGACTTTTGAAAGTTCGTTGATTCCCTTATTCAATTTAAAATTCACATCTGTATGCATGTCTCGAGTTTTGGTTCCTCTAAGGAAATCTGACATTTTATAACCAGGTATCTTATATGCCTGTACATTTTCCAGCTTCCCTGTTACTGCCTCTGGGGAAACAATCCCAGATTTAGCAGATCTCCATCTGCCTCTTCTGTATAAACAGACAAAGCAACTACTTAGCCAACCTGCTACTTGCTAACCAATCTATCTATTTTTTAAGGAGGACAGTGATTTGGGGTTTTTGTTCTTTTTTTACCTTGTGTTTCTATTTGATGATGCTTTACTTGAGGTGCCTTTTCAAATTTGCTATTAACTTTTACTGCTCTTTATTTTTGTCCACAGATTTCCAGTTTCCTGGGGTTTTTAAAGTGTGTTTAAGTGTCCCACTTGACTTCTCAATGGCTCAAAGTTATCCCTTTTTTTAAACTTCTGTCTGCTAGCTATATTTAGAATGCTCAGGATCAGATGGGAAGGGTGCCTACAAATTATCTGCATTATTCCAAATTATTTGATTAGTTCATAAAGTATACTCATATAAATATCTGCCAACCATTCAATCTTACATAACTATGCTATTTGTACTGTGTGACAGATCAGTTAATTCCCATGATAGCATTTCTATTTCCTGATTGCATGTTGAGAAAAATTACATGGATTTAGATTGTAAGCTGTTTGGCACAAGGAATTCTCTTTACTATCTACATCATGCTCAGAGAACCACATCTCTAAGTTGTGATTAAAGTTGTATGTGCACCTTCATCATAAACAACAAATAGATTAACCAGAAATGCATACAAATGCTTCTTCACAAATTTGTTGTCATTTATATGCTCACAATTATTTTAAAAGATATTTGTAAACATATGTCTGTTCCATACTAAGAAAAAACAATATTTAAAGTTGCAGTCAGCAATAAGTATTTTGGTTTTATGAAATTATTTTTGTCTGTACTCCATTACTTTCCCAGCTATGTTAAATATTTTTATTTTTTTTCAAGATGTTCTTGCTTTGAGAAACTGAAGCAGAAAAAAAGTGATCTAAAGAAAAACATATGACATCTTTCCAAGCACTAGAAAAGCTGCTAAACCCTTCCTTTCAGTCACAATCTGTTCCAAGAATGAGAGCTCACTGGTACATCAGTGTTATCCTGCCCCCTGAGAATATCAGCTTCACAGATAACATGGAGGACTATTTCTCTGTATAACTGGTTTACTGTGAATGCTGGAAACACTAGAGATTTTTTAATTTAGAGGATAAATAATTCAAACAACAGACAGGGGAAATCTTTGCGAAAGAGTGTAAGATTTAAAAATTTTTAATTTAGTTCAAGGAACAAGATAATTCCTAAACAGGAAAGAACAACTGTGTAAAGAAAGTACGTCAGTAGCATAGGACTTAAGAAGTTGAAAACTGGCAGAGAGAATATCTGAAAACCTCCTGGTAAAGTACCTAGGTAGGCTAGCCAGATGGCATGCTATTTGTTTTCACTACTTCATTTAACATAGAAACAAACTGTTCTTCAGCTGAAAAACAAAACCAATTAGAGTATTTCCTTCCCTCAGTGTTCCTAAACCTGACTCCATTAAAAATCACCAGGGGTTTCCAGATATGAACTATGCAGTATCTCTTTAAAGTACAGGTGAAAGATCAGAGTCACCTCCTGAGTTACCATCTGTTTTTAAAAATAATATTACCTGCACAGCATAGGAGATGAGGAACTATGAGAAGGGTAGTATAAAGCATTTGAACTAATGCATTTGTTATTTTGGTGTCACTGAATAAAAAGCAAGGATGTTTATATATTGAAAATTTTTATATTTATATAAAACGGTGCAACAAACTACAATTCCAAGAAAATCTGATTTGAAAACATCATTTTTTGGCTAAGGGCAGTCTCTTCTCCCAGAGATTTGCCACTTCAAGGACAGACAAGAAGCCAAGCATATGCAGCATAATTTTGGCACTTTTCCCCTGATGGAAAACTATGAAATACAAAATCCAATATAAGTGCTAGTGGTTTAGATCACATGGGAAACTAGTCATCTTCTATCTTGGGCTGTGGATTGAAAAAGGTACCAAGGAAAACCAGAATTTTTTATTCTTTGCATAGCCAAAACCTACCTTGTGAAAGTTAGTGTGGAGTAAAATAAAAAGGGTGGTGGTGGAAGGCACTTTACAACAGCCTCAAGACCTTCTCTGAACAATGAGAATCAAACAAAGCATTATAAAAATGCATTGTGTCCTTGATTGCAAGTACTTGAATTAATGCTATTCAGTATGAAATCTCAATGCATCATCCAGAATTATAAAATAAATAATAGCCCTTCTAACTAATCCCCAAGGGGAATTACCCTAGTGACAGCAAGAATAGGATTTGGCTCCAACTGCAGCTCTGTCTTAAATAAGACCAGCGCAAGTTTGGCAAGACAGGTGACACGAGCTAGCTACTTCACTGAGGTGGTACAGCATGCCATCAACCAGTCTGAAAGCAGACACATCTGTTAGGTGCTTTATGCTGGTATTGCAGCATATTTCAGTGTAGGAAGGCGGCACAAGAGCATTTACTTAACAGGATAAATGTATACATGTCAGCTTTGCACCAAAAGCTTGTACAACAATACCTGTGTTATTGGACAGTGTGGGCCATACTATCAGTTCTGAAAATTTGTAAGTATTTGACTACAGGTTTATTGGTTTGATTTTTTCCCTCCACCAGCAGAGAGACTGCATATCAAAACTTCCCTCTCATATGGAAACATTTCCCTTTCCATACTAAAACTTTTTTCCCCTTTTTCTGTCAAGAGATAACTCGTAAAAAATACAGGACGAAATCCAGACCAACTGAAATAGTTACATCCATACAAAATCTGAATGGAACCAGGTTAAGAATATTTAAAGGACAAGCTGCAACTGTGCTTGTTTAATTTCAGCAGAGATGTGAGAAATTGCATCAATAGGGTGGATGCCTCTTTGACACACTGGATGAGTCATATGAATCAGTCTACAGGCACAGTAATTGGACACCTAGAGCAGGCTTGTGCCATAGGAACAGCACAGGAAGAGAAACAAACAGTACACAAGATTTAGATTATTCTGATTTCTTACTTTCAGTGGCGTTTTATGCCTGCATACATATATTCATTTGACCTGCAGGAAGTTACTTCTCCTTAACTAGTAGGAGTGATGGATATATTATGTGGATATACCATTTTTAAAATACACAGGGATTTCATGCATAGTGTCAAGACTGAGTTGTTCTATTGGTTAAAGAGTAATATTGTGATTACTGAATTGGCAGGTAACACAGTAAACTAACTTTGGGAAACTTGAGTTCCCCACCTTAACTGCTTACTCATTTTAAAGATTAATTTTAATACGCAGCTCTGTAATATATATTTTATGTATTTCAAAGACCCAGCACAATGTATCATTAAATAGCTGCTTATTAAACATACAACTCCACATCCTTACAAAATTACAGCCCTAGAATTACCGTATTTGCCACTAAGACCCATAACAATTTTTAAATATTTATTTTTTCCTTAGATTATGTGGATGGATACCATACATTAAGATTTTAGGAGAAGAATAATAGAAATTATATCAAAACTTCATTTCTACATCTGATTTTCTTAGGGTTTATAAATCAACTCAAAGAAGTTGGTTTTTTCCCCAGCACATTTTCATTCATTCATTTACTCGCCATTCTGTCAAAAAAAGACAGCAATAGATAGAGCTTAATTATATACTAAACAGATCAAAAGCTGCCTCCATGTGATTACACAGTCCCAGAAAAAGAACAGCTACTAAAATAGTATCCTGCAAACAAAATTGCATCTGGTGTAACCACAGAGAAGCAAATCAAACCTCATGTGCAATGTAAAAAGTGCAGTGCCGTGAGATCTGCCTTCTCCCTCTGAGGAGGCTTAGCACGTACAGAAAAAGAGTAGCTTCAGCACTGTCAAAAGAAAGATCAGAACAGGAAGCTCTCAGATCTCAGAAGAGAATTGCTTAGGCTACAGTTGCAAAAAAATTCTGCACCTAGTCTTATACCGGCAGGGCTGTTACCACACCCAGCTCCTTAGAGAGCAACAGCTTCTTGGGAGCAGAGGGAAGACGGGCTCTGTGAAACCTTTCCCGTGGCTGTGGCAGATGGGGCTGAGCCACCCTTGTGGTCGGGATGTCTGCAGGGCAGGCGGGCCCGAGGCGCTGCTCTGTAGCAGTGCCAGGCTCTGTGCTTCCTCAGAACTAGCGACAAATGCACCGGGAGGTCTCTGCTTCACGAGGCCTCTGGTGGCTGTAGAACACGTTTGTCTCTGGGTGTTGCGAGTACCCATGACAGGCTGTAAGGAAACACAGCAGCAGTCCCACCGATAAGAATAAGGCAGAGGGACCTCTGGGGGCTGTTCAAGGTCTGGTATAGGTTTTGGAGGATATGCAGATTTGGGTAGCAGATTTACTGCCTGTGCCAGAAGGGGGAAGGAAATTCTCCCTGAGCTCCTACCATGTCCATTTGATGGAAGCTCCAAGGGGAACACTAATGAATACTCTGCACTCCACATAGATAAGAAAATGCTTCAGTGTGCAGATGCACATTTATCTACACAACAACAAATGCATTTTATATATTAGGGAGGTTTTATCAAAGTTGGCCTGCTCTGTAATTATGCTGAGAAATGAATTGGATGGAATTTGAATGACTTAAGGTAATGAACTATTAACCTACAGGATCTTTTACCAAACAATTCATGTGCATTCAGTCTTTCCCTCTTCCCTCCAACTTCATTGCAAAGGTGAAATGAAAGACTAAGTTTATCAGGACATCAGCAGTCCTGGCCATAGCAGCATTCAGCAGAAATTAAAAACAACCTTCCTTAAACTATGCAGGTATATTAAAACAGTAGGATTTTAATTTTTTTTTTTTACATTTGCACAGCATGGGCAAATAGGAAAGAATCAAGACAAAGGGTAGTCTCACTTTTTTATAATAAGAATTCCCTGCTGGAAAGAACCACAGAAACACATGAATTAATTCTGGGATCAGAATGAGAGGAAGACTAAGTGATGCACTGCTCAGATCTACACCTACACAAAGTCCCTATCTCTCACAATTTTTAGCTCATTAGGGACAAATTTTCATATTTTTTTCCCAGTAGACATACAGGAAATCACTTCATTTGAAAATATGTGGGAATCTGGCAACTGCATGACAGAGACAGGTTGTTGTGTCTCCACAAAGGAAATGATGTATGACAAGGCTGTCTCCTCTGCCAGCCATCATCCTGCAAAACCATATAACCTCCACCAATTCCCTTTGGAGCTTAAAACCTTCAAGACAGCAACTGTAGTGGAGAGATGGGCTCCCTCTAAGAACCTGCATTCATTCTTTCTTTGCAGTAGAATGAGGGACTCTAAACGGGCAAGAAAATACCCAATTTTCGCAAGACCTCTCTGCAGCTTTGTCACTCACTGCTTTCAATTCTGTGCGGAGAAGGGAGCGAGGGCTCTGCAGAACAGATTGAGAATACGAAACCAACCCTGGCTGTCCAGCTCTAAGCTCCTCTGGCAGAGTGTGTGTGCTCGAAAAGCGTGTGTGTAACCCAAAGAGAGCACGTTCTATGCAGTGCTATCTCCAATAAGGAAGTCTGTAGCCCAGGAGATTGTTTCCTGTGCCTGTACTGAGCCTGTGGCAGCCTCCCGGCGTCCCGGCACGCTCTCCTCAAGGCTGCACCAGGTGGGACCTGAGGAGGATGCTCAGCTCCAGTATCAGGCTGTTTCTGGGACATTGCCCTTCTTCTCATCAGCTTCCCTCGGCTGCAGGCTGGTCCCCTGGTCCTGCCACTGCTTCCATGGGGCCGGAGGGCATGGGAGGGGCCGCTCAAGCGCTCGGAACAGAAGGCAGAGAGCAGGCAAAGGAGACGTGGCGGGCTGTCCCCCGCCTTGCTCTCAAGCCTTTGTGCATGTGACATTCTCCCTGTGCCGTGTGCCAGGCACTGCGTCTTGGCGTCCGGGGTAACACACGGATTAATAAATCCACAGGGAGTGATGCCGTCTTCACACTTCCTCCTGCTTTTGTCACCTGCTGTAGCAAGTCGGGGACACAGCAGCTCTGTAATGTGTACTTGTGATTGAACTAAGCAGTTCAAGGGATTAAGATAGTTTTCAATAAGTAAAATATTTTATTTCACTAGGTTTTTTTGGTCCTTGGCAAGGAACAAATTAAACTCAAGCTGTTCCTCAAGTAATTTCAAATGAAGCTGCTCAACCACCTGGACTCACAATATTTTTCACACCCAGTCTCTTTATCTTACTCATTTCCTCTCCCTTTAAATATATTTTAAAATGTATTTGAACTAAAGTCCTTGAATTATCCTCTTGGAAAGATTTTCATCTTTTCTTTGGCAATTTAATCCTTTAATTCAAGTAGTCAGTTGTATATCAAAGGTCTTTAGGGAAATGATTGACCTAATTTTTAGATATGTGATAGATATTCAGTAAGAAGTAAAAGTATTAGCTTAAATGCAATTAAAATTATAGGAACCTACTTGGAATAATCTGATTTGTCTGGACTTTCAAAAAGCCTTTAATAAGTCCTGCACAAGAGGCTATTAAAAAAAGCAGCCAGTTGCAAGGTACGAGATCAGTGATTTGAGACGTGGTGCTAGACAGCTTACACAGACGTGGTCAATATTCTGTGCAGCAAAAGGTTAACAGTGAAACAGACCCAAACCCATGTTCTAGCACTGTATAGCCCAGCCAGCTGTCACTCAGCTTACTTGAAACAAAAGTGAACAGAAAACTAAAGAACTTGAATTAACTGAAAGTACAAAACATTGATAGCTGAAAGTTTTTGTTGGCAAGAACAGAGTAATGGGCATTAGAAGAAATCTTGTGAATTATTCATATAAGTTTGGTGTACTAGTTGTGGAAGAAAGACCACAGCATCACTGAGGACAGCTCAGTGGCTGTCAAGAAGCAAACATACAGACTGTTCCAAAGCACAAGGAAAAGCAAAAAACAATCCAACAAACACAAAACAGAAAACACAATGACATTTTGAAAATTAGTGGTATGGTCCCCTCAACAGGGATGCTGTGTTTGATGGCCCCAGAGAACGGCTGAGAATCACAGGGAACAGTGTGAGAGAGAAAGGAGAGGCAATAAATATGATTATAGGCTGTGAAGGCTTTTCTTCTGAAGTGAAATTCTAAAGAAGTGTTTACAGAAGAGATGAATTGAAAAGCACTTAGCCCTGAACACGGGCAATAATGAATATTATATGGAAGAGAAAACGAGCACTTCTATCTTTTAACAGGAGAAACATTCAATGAAAATGAAAACAATACATTTAATACGTATTACAGCCTTTTTTCTTTCTGACAATTCCACAAGAATAGTCTACAACATTTGTGGACTCTTCTGAAACACTGATTGATAAGGAACTAAATATTTCACATGTAATTCAGAAAAAACCGAAAACTCCTTAAGAAAATATGAGGCACCCTCCAGAGATATGAGAGTCCCTCCTCCCTCTTTGAATTAGTATTATAAAAAGAGATTATAATGGTCTTCCATGAAAAAGAAGAGACTGGACTTATTAGGAACAAGGAATAAGACAAAGTTAACGCCAACAGTAAGGTTAATGTGCAAATTAAAGCTGTCATTCAAAATGAGAATTTCGCAGGCTGATGACGACTGCCATGCAACTAACCTTGAAGCTCACTCTCTCTTGACTAATGCATGATATACAGACCATAAAAACAATGAGTCTTCATGCTTCTTTATAAACTACAGTGAAACTGCAGTTAAGGGAATAAAGCCTTCCTATAAATAATGTGAAACAAAGAAAATTTTTGATTATATATGCAACCAAAATGAGGCAGACCTCGAGTCTTGGGTAGAAATCCTGTGCACTAAATCCAGCCTTGCTCTTTACCACAGTGGTAATCAGAGGCACATAGACCACAGGATGCTCCACCCATCTTCCTGGCATCCCAAGGCAGAGCCTCATCTCGACATGTAGAGTCTTCTAGTGAAGCTTTTGCTCCACTTACTCCTGGAAAGTAGAATTGTGTGTATAAAACCTCAGAATGTGACACCAAAATACACACTAGCAATGCTGTTTTTTGTAATCCCACCTTTTGAAGTGCCTGTCACGAGGCACTATCAAAACCCAGACATTTTTCCTCTTTGGTGGCATTATATTACAGCGTATATCAGCAGAGAACCTCAGTTAATTTACCACACACCATTTTTTCTCCCAGCCAGATTTCACATCATCAAGACTATGAATATTTTATACTGTTAACAGGGTATAGAGGAAAAATAGTGTTTGTGAGCTATTCAGATAGCATGGTGATAAAGCTCATTACAGAGTAAAAATAGCTGAAATTTATTCCAATGAACTATATTAATTCACAAATGCAACTAATTTTAAACCCTTGTGTAACAAGAGAATGAAAATAGAAGACTGCATGCAAGTGTGTGTGTGCTTACACATATGTGGAAAACTGAAATACACTTCTCCAGCACATCTGCACCTCTGTAAATAGAGAGCTAAAAATGAAGTGGGAGGAAAGAATTTCTTTGCAAAGTAAAACAAACCAACCAACTCTGCATGCATGGGGATGAACTTAGCCTGAGGTTCCTTCCACAAAGGGCATGTCCTTTCCTGGCATGGCTGTAGCAAGGAGCCCATCCTCGCAGTTTCTCCTCACAGCCATAATCACAAAATGCACACGATCTGCAGAAAATGATGGGCTGCAAAGCACTCGTGGATGACATGTCGAAGAATTCCCGGTTCAAACAAGTACAGTGATCAAAACAGCCTGATGCACCGTCTCTCTTCTACAAAGAGGTATAACAAGGTTTTTTTCTGTGCAAAGAAGAGAGGACAGGAAGGAAAAGAGTTGCAAAGGGACTTTTTTTTCCCAAATGTGTATTTTCAGTTTCTCATTTCAATCACTAATCAAGTAAGTCATTTGGCTTCAATTTTTTCTTAAGCACTTTCGTGTCCCATTTCTGGTGACTCATAATGAAGTGTGCGGCAGAAGAAGGGACCTTGTGAATCTAATCAAAGAACCAGAGCCTATGGAACAGACATCCAACTTCACGGCCTGAACAAAGGAAGCATATTCATTAAAAGTGAGCATTTCATTCCAGGTAGTCATCACTTAAGTATTCCTTCCTCATGGGAGGCCACAAAGGCTGTCTGCACCCCCAGCATAATCCGATCTAATACACCAACTTTCCAATTGCCTATTTCAACCCACAAATTAACACAACTTTCTGTCCACCATAAACGTCCCCTGAAACTGAAGTCTGTGAACACAGGTTTACAGACAGACAGGACCATGAGAAGGCCACCTGAACCCTATCAGTTACTTAAGCCTGCTTCTCAAGGTGTGCATATAGACATCAGAATTGGGGCATGAAATGCCATTTTTAAAAGGGAATAGAAAGACATGCCCATCTTTTCTTTTAGGAGGGGCATCTGGGAGATGGGAAGGGGAGGACAGTTTAAAAGAGATGTGTTGGCATGCATTTCTGTGAAGAAGTGTGTTTAGAGCTCCTAGCAGTCAGGGGTGGTGGTATGAGAGGGAGGAGGGCCCTCTCACTAGGACTGAAACAGCAAAACACAAGATTGCTGTCAGCCACCTAACTGTCAGTGGAATCTTTCTTCCTGCTGGGCTACACTATTTTTTCCAAGTTGATTATTTGAGCACTTCTCATTGTGTCTCTAATTTATCAAATGAAAAACTGGGACACTTCACAATCTCACATAAAGGCACTTTTCACTTTTAACTGGTTTTCACTTATAACTGAAAACCGGGAAGAAGATAAAGGAGGAAAGTATTTGCAAAAGCTAACTTTGGTGTAACGAAATTATTCCCTCTGGCCTCTCTCTATAGCCAAGACAGGCTCTTTCACTTCATTGTGTGCTGAGGGGTTCTCTTTGCTTATGACCCCCAAAGCAGCCATGGCAGATGAAACACAGGGTTCAAGCAGCCATCGTGAACCCTCGGTGTGCAGAACAGCTGACCAGACCTCCTGCTTGTTTGAAACATTAGTAGAGCAACAACCACCAAAATGTACAGCAGCGTAACATGCCCAGCTCTGCCCCCGTGCAGTGCTGGGGGAAAGGCAGGGCACAGTAAGATGCATCTCTGTTGTAACAGCCCTGCCCAGGTGGAATTGATGGATAAAACGGCTGAGCAGTGCACACCTCTCTCCATGAATATCTGCATGAGCTTTGATGGTCAAAAGACTCAGGCTGAAATACTGACTCTTGGCATTCCCTTCAGGCACACAGAGGACTGTGGGATCCAATTCTCTGCTGAATGTTGACCCCTCTTTACTTTTCCTGCTGTTCCTTAACACCACTGTGGTTCCTCTGAGGGCACATTGGCAGACACAAGACCTCTTCAACTAAATTCAGAAACCTGTAAAATGCTACTGATACTTCTTCCTAACAAAGGCAGGGAAAAAGAAAGCAATCAGAAAGAAATGTTAACAAATGTAAGACCGATTAACCTCATTAAATTTGCAATTGTCCTGTAAGTCATTATTCTGCAGTAAGGAGAAGGCAAGCAGCATGCTGCACACTTGTTCTTTACTGCAGGTGCGAACACACACTGTTCCTTCAGCCAAGTTATCCTTTAAAGATTATTTTTTGATGCATTATGCAAGTGCTACATAGTAAATTTTTGATGTATTTGTGGCATTATACTTTTCTAAATGGCTAACACTGCATGTGATAAAGAATGAAGTTCAAAAGGGCCAGGGAAAAAAAAGAAAAAAGCTCTAAGTAAAGCAGGAGAAAATGAAAGAAAATCCTAATGAGAGTAAGAGTATGGAGCAAAACAAATACAGGCAATACAGTAGCAGCATCTGTAAATGACTATATCAAACATCTTACTCCTCTCCCTTTTAAATCAATGACTATTTCTCCAATTAGTATAAGTGATACTCCAGGGCAAAAAAAAAGGTGCTGAAAATTTCCAGTCCTTATGGGATGGAGAGAGCTTATTCATGGGGTCTTGAAAATACAAGGAATCTTCTTCAGGTTATACCAAATTCTAGGTAAGGTAGTAACAATGGAATTCTTACACAGCTATTTATGATACAAAAACCACAGAATGTGAAATTTCACAAGAGATTTCACAGCTGTGGCTGAGGCATGAAGTGCCTCCAAAAGCAATAGGTAAGACATTGGAAAAAAGCAAAGGGACTGCCAATTTTCAAGGGAGAATGATTTGGTTAAGATTTTGGTTAAGTAACTAAGGAGCAATACCAGTCACCAAGTGAAAAACCAGTTAGCATTGCACCCACACACCTGTGTCACCAGCCCCTGCAAGAACAGCTCTGACCTCACTCCTTACCTGGCACAGGCACTCTAACACTGGAAACAAATTCTCTCATGGAGCTTTGCATCCTCTTACACATCCCTGCTCTTTCCCTCACCATCTTAAGGAATGTTGCACCTTATTTTCTCCCTCAGGAAAGATTCTGATGCCCCCTTTATTTCACAAAATAATGGGAAAAAATACTCAAAATGGACATAGCTTGAACGGTCAAAACATGGCAGTTAACTTTCTTAATGGACTTGTCTGTTTGATGGGCTAACAAACCATTTTCTCCAACAATACTAAGGTTTTAAGCCGCACCCTCTCCCCCTTGTTTTTTGAAGTTAAAGGAAAATTCTTGATGACATTCATGAACAGACAAGAAAAGAAAATCCCTAACTAGCCTCAGCCAAATTACAGACTTGAGGAGAACCTAAAAAAAAAGCAAAAGATCTCTGAACTGACCTAGAGTTCTTCCAGTTTTATAAAAGTTGTATTTTGCTCCTGCCTCTTTTAACCTACAATTCATCTTTCGTGTAGTTTTAGTAAAAATACTCCCTAATAGTCTGCATTTCAATTTCACCATTTCTTAAAGACATATTTTGACAAATTTACAACAGCTTTAAAAATACACTAAATCTTACCGAAAATAAGTTGAAGGACAGATCTCCCTACTCTCTGTATGTTATTAGAGTAACTGGAGTAAATTCTCTGCTCATGTAATAATAGACTCCTGCTTTTTTAGATTCTCTGAGAAAATTAGCCTTATGCTTTCCTCAGCAGTGAAAGACAATTCAAAGTAGTTTAAGAATTATGAATGGGGATAAGCTACTGTTTTCTTTTATATTCATAAAACTGCACCAATGTAATAGCAGGTAGGCACTTGAATTGCTTCTGGAGCTTTAAGAACTCACCCTAGCTCACATATTTTTTGGGAGCCTGAAATTTTAGAGTACACCCTGCATTCAAAAGTTAAGAAGAGTTATATTACTGGAGCCTCAAAAGTAAATTAGAGGATACCATGCTCCTAGGTTAAAATAATGTACCATTGACATCTAGTTAGTACTACCATCAATATTCAAAATTGAATTGGATTTTCAGTATGTACATGATCTGATTATAAAAGTCATTTAACGTAAAACAAGGAGAAAAACATTTTTGTAGTCAGGCTCTCATTCCTATGCAGAATTGAGAAGATGAACTATATATCTACAATCTGAAGACTGCAATGTTGCTTAAATAGCAACTAAAACTGCTTTAGAAAGCATCATCTGTTAAAAGACAATTTTAATATATTTTAAACAGAAAGTTTTTGTCTCAAATTTTATCTGCTTTCATACTGCAGGGTTGTATTTTGATGATTTATGTAACAATGTGGCCCAAACAGTGGTAGTCTTTTTTTTCTCCCCCAAAAAACACACTTTAGACTTGAGTACATGAACAGCCACGCTTGGAGACCTTGCTCCAAGTATAGTTACAGAGCAGAATTACAGTTCTTACCAATATCACAAATGCTTCAGTCAAGATTTATTCCTACACCACCATGAATTTGCTGGGTGCGTCAGCAGCTCATCTCCATAACACCTCACGCCACCACTGTGAGGAAATTCAGGAACTCGGCCAGGCACTCCTAGAAAAGGAATGCAGCCTCTCTTGCTTGTATCTATGGACGTGGATATTACAACCACATTCGAAAGTTAAATTTTAAGCATGCAGTATCAGAGCAGGTCACCACAAATTCCTTCCCACAAATCTCTGGTTCACAGCTGAGTCTGGAAGATTCCTCCATCAGTCATCCCACAAGCCAAGGCCTTCCAACCTTGGTTTTAAGTATCAAGGATTAACAACTGAACAAAACAGTGAAGAAAATCACAGGACCTCCACTTCTTGAAGTCTTTCAGTCAAAACTGCTGTTCAAATCACAACCTAGAGCTCCAGTATTAATTACAGACAAGATGCACGAGTCACTCCTTTACTGTGTGGGGTCTACAATCAGCTGAGGAAAACAAGCCCAGATCACTCAGTGTCAGTCAGCTCTACAGCAACTGAGAACTGACCATCCCCAAAACTCTTATGGCACTGTGCATCTCCTGCAATACCCTCATTTTGAATACTACAGAGTATTTTGACTTCTTTCCCTTGTAAAAAATACAGTAAAATAAATAAAGGGCAGGAGGACAAGCCTAGAGAGCAGACCTGCGTAAGGTGAGCTTGCAGGTGAATTTTAACTTCTAGAAAAGAAATGGCAAATATACAGGTTTAGGTCTCTAAAATCACACACAGGATGGCAAGGAAAACACATCACAAAGTAGCAAATTAAAGTGATCAGGCAGAGGCTATAAAAGAAACATGCTTTTACAGACACTCTATAGTAAAACACTGGACTGTTGGCACAGGATGCTGCAGAATAAATGTTATATGTTTTCACATGTATTGTTTTAATGTATTTCCATTTATTAAAGGTGTCATTAACAAACTTTTTAACTTGACCAGAATATCTCCAATGTTATGGGTTAATAAAATATATGCTATTAAGCCCATAACATATTAATGGAAGTATTACTCTAGATAAATTAAATAAGTTTGTACAATTAAACCATTATGAAGTACAGATTATTTTCAATAATGTGCATAGAGAGCTATCAAAGAAGCATAAGAATTAGCAGAATTCTTTTTAGAAAACATTCCTTCAAATTAAGTTTTTGTGGATTTAACACACTGCCAAAATGCACACATCATTTTGAAAATGAGACGTGCGTTGGGCAAAAACCCAACAGTTTAAACATATACCACATGATGCCACCAAAGTATTTTTAGCTGTGTGCCTTAACAAGATAGAAATCTTTTTTCTGCAATATGAATTTATTTTCTATGAAAATGTTTTTGACTGAAAACATTTTATTACATGAAAGGTTGCAGAAATAAATTCTGTCAAATACAGGAAAAGAAATAAAATAGACATTTTTCTTAGAAAAATGCTGTGACAAGATTTAGGCAAAACCGATCTATTTCCTTAGGAATGGCTCTACTTTCTGTTATAAACCAGCTCAAATGTATTTCCTACGCTTTATACAAGAAATATGATTTACACATGAAATGTGAAAGCTCTCTTTTGTCCAGCAATTGTGTTCATTTCACAAATGAAAAAGAACTTTTGTCATACAGCATCAATAACTGCATAATCTGCAACTACCACCTCTTTCCTACTGGCCATGCCCCCACACTATTTCCTATTTCAACCCTGAAGACTTGGCAAAGTTTTCTGTAACTTACTATTGAGAATTAGTCTTACCCTATAACTTTGATTAATTTCTCATAAAATCAAGATTGAGCTGTTCCCCATGACTCCAGATAGAACAATTTTATATTGTAAACTGCTGCAGCAACTGAAGGGTGGTTTTTTTGAACTCTCCTTTCAATAAACTTGAGCACTTCAAAACACCTAAAAAGATTTGAAACATCTCCTGTTTTGCTTTCTAGTTTTTTTATATACTGGAAAAGATGTTCCTTAAATGCTTCTGTTGTAGGGATAGAGTTGAAGACTAAGACTTGGAAATCAAAGTCACAACTGAAAAAATAAAAACTAAAACCAACCTTTTTTCCAAAAAGATCACAAGTGTAACTAGCTCAGGATGTCACGATATTAAAAAACATTGTGAAAAGTAGCAGAACAAGCTGACACACTTTCACATGTAACATTTAAAACAGCAACATTGTGTTTTCAATTTTCAACTCCTGAAGGGAAAAAAAAAAATCAACTGAGCATTTCCTGAAGATTTTGGTCAAAGAGCTGTCATGTTTGCGTGGTTGAAAGAACAGGCAGATATAGAATGCCTGTTTAAAAATTTTATAGTTTTCTCATGTAACATTCACATTGTAATCTGAAATCTGTACATTATCACCCCAGCCTCAGCATGTGGCTTTCAATTAACAAGCAAAGCTAAAAACCAACGTTTTTTAGATTGCAAAGTTACAATTACAAATACTTGAATCGAAGTGACAAAACACCCATTTTGCTGGTATCTTACTGTTTTATTCACAAAATAAAGAGCTTTGTCCTTCCAAACAAAGAACATAACAGAAAGACTCAATGATACAGTTATAAAAAAGTGGTACTGAAAATTTGAAAAAGTCTGGTAAAATTTACAAATGCAAACTATCACTTTGTACAAAATCTTTTTTTTAAAGAAACTTCAGTAATAGCTTTTAAAATACAGTTTTAACAGCTCGGAAATGCGCCTTGATTGCAAACGGCGGCTGGGCTTTATTTCCGCCTGTGTGGGGAATTCTCCCTCCGCCTGTCGTCGTTCCTCCGGGACTCCCTGTGCTGCTCGGGGTAACGGCTGTGCCTGTCCCGGTGCTTCTCCGAACCGTTCCTGGAGCGCTCTTCCTGCTCCCCCTCCCTCGGGCTGCAATGGCCACGGTCCCTCTCTCGGGATTTCGATCTCTCTCTTTTCCTACTACGATGTCCATCGTCTTTGCTCCAGTGTCTGTAATTTTCATCATCAGACACAGATGCTCTTCTTTCTGCTTTCTTTAGTTTTGAATTACTGTGTTTATTTTCTGGATCCTTACTTCTTTCGTGGTTCCTATCCTTCCCACCGTGGTAACCGTCTCTGCCGTTGGACTCATCTCTGTGATGGTATTTTGATACATCATCTCTCCTGTGTGATTCTCTTAAATGTCGGTGATTTCTTTCCGATTTGGTCTCAGTATCACTTCTTTCCTCTTGCTGCCTCCTTCCAATTTTCTTTTCAAGCGATTTCCTTCTCCTTTCTTGTTTGTTCCTGGAAACTTTATCAGATTGCCTGTTTTTCTTTTGCATTCTCCTTCTTTTGGCTTTAGAAACATCTGAAATTATAATAAATTAAGGAACTAAGGTTGCATTTTAATTTAGCATGTTAAACTTATTAAACTACAGAAAGAGTTCTGGAGAGTGTTTTCTGTCAGAAAACGTTTGTGCTCATGCATCTGGACAAAGCTTCCAAAATAATGAACTCCTGATTTTATCCCTCTGCTATCTACAAGTGATGCCTGTCTTTGAAAACCTCTACCTGTCATCACCCTCTTCCTGACCTGTACCCAAGGACCAGGCATAGGCTATAAAAGTAATACCTCAAAGCACTCTCATAAACAATCTTTTTTTTAGGAAGATGACCTTTCCCACACTATCCAGTCTCAAAATCATTTACTTCTCCTGGAAAAGCTTATTGGTCAATGGAGATGAAAACCAGCAGATGAGGAAAAATCAACACTATCCCAACAAGGAAAGAGAGGTAGGATGAAATGGCTTGACATAATGGTATTGCAGCAACATAACAATGGCCTTCAGGCTCAATTTCCAGGAGAAACAGCGACAGCTTTGCCAACAAGATTAAAACTGACTTCTGTATTTCTAAATACACAGTAGTCTCATTTCAGTGGAACAGGCCTTATCCTTCCTGTTTGCTCTTTATCAGGGACCTTTAGATCCCACTCGACAGTATTTGGCACTAACAGCCATTTAGAATAACCATTAGTTCACCTTATTGTATGAACTATAGAATCACATCAGCTGCTTCTCATCACCTTTGAAAATATCACAGCCATAAACTTATTTATCAGTACATGCATTATCTGAATTGTTGTCTAGTCTCATGTCTGAACTAAGGCTTGCTGATATTTTGTGAAAATGCAATGATGGATCAATTCTGATATATTTTAATCCATTAAGTTTTTTAAGCAGTGTTTTCCACACTATTTTATATCCACCAGTATGCAGGAAAAGACCTGAGGAAGCAAACAGAAAAGAACCAGCTGCTTTGATGGCAGATAAATTTTATCCTCTGCTGGACCTGTTTTGGTTAGAACTTCCTCCCCAGGGCAGGGCTGACCTGAGCAAGCTGATGAAGCTCCAAGCATTAACAGGCAGTATGACAGTAATCTCTAACTTAGCTCAATTTATAATCAGCAGCTTTTCTATTTTTGTTTTATACAGTGCACCATTAAAACACTGAAATACTGCAGCACATTCCTCTGGAAAATGCCTTTCAGCTCTTCCAAGTCATTTTATAGATTTAAAAAGCTGCAAAAACTTTGGATGACTTTGGAGCTATAGCCAGTAATAGAACTTCAGCTAAGTTTACCATTAAAGAATACTGTTATCTCCAATTAGTGTTTTGACCACTGTATTAAAGTACACAAGAAACTGAAAAGTGAAACCAGGCTGCAAAGGTATCAAGATGCAAATTGTAATGAATGTGTTCCTCAACGAAGAAAAGGCAAGCACTAAAAGAGAAGGTCCTAAACTATGAAAAAACCCTGTGTTTCTACTCACAGACTGTAGACTTGGTTTGTCACTAAGGACTGACCCCTCTGGTTCCTATCAAGCAGCTCAGCAGAGCTGCAGCTGTCCCTGCAGGACCATCTGGCTCTGTGCTGAACCAGTGCCTCCTCTGACCCTGTTTGCCTGTACCCTCCCCTCACACTGTCGTCACTAATGCTGTTAGCCATGACACACAGCTCCCACCTTGGACATGAGATTGTGCTGGAGAACAGAACTGCATTTTCAAAGCAGAAACAATCACACTGCTTTTATTTTATTAATCATTTTCATTTCAAAGACACGTAATAAATCAAATTAACTTTGAATCAGCAAACTTCTGTACTACAGGAAGTCATGCTGTGCTATCATCTGCTCCTGCTATATATACTGGGGGAGACTGCACACACTAACTCATAATAGCAACCACTTTAAAGATTAATCAAGGTTTATGACACTTCATGCCAAATAGAAGGTTCTACATCAGCACAACAGTATAAGTTACTAAACACTAATTATAATGCATAAAAATAAAAAATAAGTTATCAGCAAAAGCTAATTCTTCCTTGGAAATTTCTCTACAGACAAGAACCTTCACTATATCACCACACAAACCTTTCCTAAGCAGAGGAATTAGAATAGGGACTCAAATGGAGAAAAGTATTTAAACACATTGTTAGAACTGAAGAACTGACTTCTGACTCATGAAGAAGAACATATGTCCAGGGAAAGACACAAGGAGTATCAAGCTCACTCAATTAAGCCAAGAAATAAGAGCTGTAGACATGAGTCTCTATGGTTCACCAGTAAAGACAGAGATAATAATTGGGAATGACTTCAATACCTTGATCCTGCAAAAAACTGAAGTCATAATAGTGTGATATAACAGATATCAACTGGGTAAAAAAAGTAATCTACAAACCAGTGTCTCTCAGATACTTAAGTCTCTAGAAATTGAACTCAGTTTTTCTAAATTCAAAAATAAATTTCCATGAATAATATTTAATATTTTAAAACCTTAAGTTTAAAAAAAAATATTAGTTTTTAAAACAGAGAAATTACCACTGTCTATAGCCAGATTTTCCTCAGAACAAGTATACACAGAATTAAAAATATCTAGTGGAATAAATAAAAGAGAAGCAAATAGTTGTACTGCTGGTGTTTAAATACCTGAGTCACTGCTGCTGTCACTGCTAGATGAGGAGTCACTGCTGCTGGATGACTCTGAGCTACTACTGCTGCTGTCAGAATCAGAATCTGAGGAAGAGTCTGTGTCTGAAGATGAAGAGGAATCTGATGACTCAACATTTTGCTTCTGTGTCATAATCAACTTTGGTGCATTTTTAAGATGTTCCCGTAATTCATCCCTAATAAGCAAAAAAACCCCAGAAATTGTTCTTCAATTTTATTTTTTTGTTCGCAGGGAGAGGGAAGAAGAAGAAAGTAAATATCAAATCAGAAAAGTGTTGCTCACGTTAGTCCTCCAAGGCCAATGGAAGTGAAGAAATTGATGGCAAAGCGAGTGTTTCTTGGGTTATCCCGAGGCAATAATCCCTCAAAATAAGGCTGCAGAGTCCTGATGGAAACAAACATCTAAATTAAACACCATGCCAGCTCAGCACTCTCACAGACATAAAGAAACTGAAAAAGAAACTGTATCGATCTCCACAGGAAAACAGAAATTTCCTCCTCATGCATTTTTCAATACTTTCATTGTTTGTACCTGTGATGCATCTAATCAAATGCTATTTAAAAACCTGCTCTTTTATGAACACAAACTGCACACACAGGAGAGCTGCATACATACTGACAGATAATGACAACAAAACCCCCAGCTTTGTGAAGCCCTGGAGTGACTTGTGAAACTGTAGAAGCCTGGGATAGCAAAGGATAACAGGCACTGACCAAGAAGTTCAAAGATGTAGGGATCCATGATGAGATCCCATCACAGAGGGCTTTACAGACAGTTTCAAATTTAAGTTCACATGACTTAAGCATCTACCAAATTCTTCACCATACACAGAAGAAATCCCAACTAAAAGGAAATAGCTCAAGCAACTGCAAGTAGCATTGCCAGAATGCAATGCGTTAAATCCCATACAGATTTAAAAGAATGTTATTTATACTGTATTTAAGGATTAGTAACCAATCCTAGAGAAACTGTTACTAACAGTTGTGTGTTTTTCCTAAGTTTTGTCAGAAAGAGAAGCCCCAGTAACATTTATTATGCAGCTACATAGCTGACAATATATAAAAATAAACTCACATTTGGAAAATTCTTACTGTAGCTGAGTGTCACTGGGGGGTGGAGGGGGAACAGATACATCTTGCAAAGAGTCATGCACGTACTTGAACCCAAAATGACAGCAATGCACTCAGCTTCAAAAGTGACTCTTTGCAGTGACTAAATCTATACATGAACTTATTCTTGAAGTACTGTAGCTACAGAAGGGCAGTCTTATTTGAACTTGAACACAGAGTTCTTATCTGTACGTTTTCAGATAAAGAATCTAATTAAATTTACAGTTTTGAAAATAAAATTTGAACTTACTCATCTTTTAATCTTGCATTTAAATTAGGAAGTCCCATATATTCACTGAGTTCCTGAAAGAATATTTTGACAAAAATTCTACTGGAGGATGTTGTAGTTTCTTCACTCAGTATAATACATTCAAGGACCTGAAGATATTCAGAAAAACATAAACTCTTAAGTTTAAACATATATTCTTTTCTTTATCTTAAAAACCTTTGTCCTCCTAAAATAACTAATAAAGACTTACTCTTTTCCCCAAGGTTCATAAATTCTAGTCAAGACTGTCTTTCTCAAAAATTCTTTTCTACCACCTGGGAGCAGCTGCTGATCATATTTATGCTAATAATTCTTTAAGGATATTTTTTATCTAGGACAGCTCCACAAGACAAAATCAGGTGTGTGAACTTCTGGCAAGTTAAGAGATTTGGGACTTAAATACCAAAGAGGTAAAATATTTGGACTGACTTATGTGTGCTTGAAGAATGATAATTACACTAGGCTATAAAAGAAGAATAAAACAATATGAAAAGAGAAGTTACCTTGATATTTATTTCTTCATTCCTAGTGTTATATTATTTTATCTCAGAACGAGAGATTGCTTTTATTTATTAGGTATTTACATCATAAAATTGCAGTATTTTTATTGTCTTATAATTCAATATAACTTCTAATTTATCAAAATTTAGAAGCTCAAAACTCTTTTCCAAAAGAAGTACTTTTTAATCAACCAATTCCAGCTGAAGTCCATAAAATAATAGCTTAAATCAGCTACTGAATAATGGGGAGAGAGGATGATGACACACAAGACAGAGAAAGAGGAGATGGAATAAACCAGAATTGTTCGACAGTGTCTGAGAAGTTACTTAAAATAATCCAGTTTGCTATAAGTCATTACAAATTGTAGAACAAATACTAGAATTAATGTATTATATGTTATTGCGGACTACTGGAGATTAACTGTTGAACAAGAAATCGAGGACAATGGCTTTTTGTTTTAACTTACACTCCAGGGAATTGAATCAGTGTACAGGAGATGAGCAAACATCTTGGCCACATTTCTCAGTTTGTTCGTTTCCAAACGATGAATGGTATCGTACTGTTCCTTGAAAATGGCTTCAAAGGATTCCATATATTCTTTCTTTAACATGCAGAAGCGCTGAGACAATACGGTACAATTCAAACAACCAGTTTGAACAAAATACTAAACATTCAAATAACCTACAACTAAGTGACCTAATGGTATCAATATTTACTGCAAGACTTCCTTTTTAAATAACCCTTGCAGGAAGAGCAAACACCCAAATGGATACATTTTATAGCTTTGAGCAATTTGTCAGGACAAGATACTCATTTGCATTGCAAAGTAGTAATTATCAATTCTGAACTACAGCAAATTATCCAGCATTTTGCTTTACTTCTACATACCCAGTATTTTCACCTGATACAACCCCATTTTTTCAGGATATCACTGAAAGACTATTTCAATTTAGAGAGGCAGCAGAAAACACAGACGTGAGACATTTTGGACATAAACATTCCAAAGAACATGGAAATCAACACTTATATTCATCTGAACATGCAGATTCATATGGTTAGTGCTTTGTAACTGTCAGCAAAAGGATTTCCTGAAATAATGGATGAAAAAAACAAATGAGAAGAAACATTCAGCACAACTTGCTCCCCTGAGAGGACAAGTATTTCATCTTAACTCTTCAGATATGTCAATATTATCAATAGGGAAACCTTAAGTAAAAAACAACTGCAGCTAAATTAGCAGTTAGTTACACAAAAACACAGTTATCTGTTTATTGAGAAGCAAACAAAACACCCACAAGCCCAGGACAGTAAGTATTCCATCTTGTGCTCTAAATTAAACCTACTAAGCAGCTTTGAACAAGATGGTAAATGACAAGAGTCTCCAAGACTAATCTTCAGCACTGAAAAAAGGCTATTTTCTGGCAACTCATAACACTATTATGTCTTTTTAGTACCATTTCTTTGCCACTGATTTACTGTTCTACCATAATGAGAAAAAAGAGAAGCAAAATAAGCAAGAATATAAAGAGAAAGTGAGTTCTCTCATTCTGCTTTCACTATGCTTTTTACAGTCAAAGTGCTAATTCAATCCACTAAATCAACTAACATAAGCATTTTCAGAATGATAAAAAGACTATTCGTTTTATTTACCCATTAAAACTTAAGTTTGACACACAAAAAATAGAGTAAACCAATGAAATTTTCTATCACGAAGTGTAAAATTTGAAAACAGAACTCACCCCTGCCAGTAACCCAAAGAATTTCTCATATGTTCTTTGTTGAGCACAGCAGTCAAGTATCATATTGCAGAGTTCTTTCTGGGTTATGAAGAAAAGAATATTTCTCTAGGTAAATTCACTGTAGCAGCAAAAAAACCCCATCAGTACATACCAAGTGACTGAAGGAAGCATGGATGCAAGCTTTGAAATGAGCATTTACATCAAACTTCATTGGCAACATCAGCTGCTTTCTGAATTTCTCTGGGATATGAATGTGAACTTTTGCCCTTCAAACTTTCTCTTCTGCTTAAACTAAGATTTATGTGCTAACACACTGTACATCTAACCAAAAAAAGTCAGAACTCATTTACAAACTGACTTTACCACAGTGAAAAAAGGAGTTACAAGATACAAAGTGAAGGTTTTGAGGGCTTTTTCCGTGGTTTTATTTTTGTTTGTCAGTTGTTTTTTTTAATTTATTTTTGGGGTTTGTTCTGATTTGTTTGAAATAGTACCAATCCCTGCATGTACATAAAATGAAAATTCTTTACAAATTCCAAGTGTCAAAATGGCTTACAGACAAACCATTTGGAAACACAATGTGCATTTCTTAGCATCTATTTCCAAAATCAGAAATATCTGTCGATTTTGGTATATACTAATACCTTTAACTCTCCAGCCATAATTTGCCTGACAAGCCCTGCTTACCATAAGCAAGCAGAAGGCTGAGTTTCACTGCAATGGCTTCAGTCCTGGCAGAGATGTTCAGAAAGACTAAACTCAGATCTGGGAGGCCAATATGCCTGGACTTCCTCTATAAGCAAGAGAATAAGAGAAACTTTTCTAAAGCAGCTGGTTTAGGCTCATATTCTGGATCACCCTTTATAGAAGAGCATCTCTCCTTCTTGGCTAGGAATGAACAGAGGAAGCCTAGCTAGATTAGTCTCCCAAAACATTTGTGCATCCCCCATCATCAACAGCCTGCCTTCCATTTTCCCCTGTCTCCTTGGTGAACATGGATGGAAGAACAGAAGATGCTCTCCTGTTCCATAATGCAAGCTATGTAGGACAGTTAGTCCAATCCTTCTGGAATACAGGCTCTCTGGCTCCCTTCCTCCTTGTCTTGCAACATCATAACCCCAAGATTATTATTAGATCAACCCCTGGTAGCTGCCTCTTCCTCTGCTTTCACACACAGCAAACCAGGAACCAGAGGGAAACACTTTGTACCTCACCTCTCAAGCCAGAGCCCTTCACCAGCTGAGAGCAGAGGTCCCGGCCAGTGAGCACGCAGGTTTAAAAGCAAACTTACTCCCCTGACCTTCTAACTGAGTTACAGATTGTAATGCAGCTATGAATTGTTTCAGGGCACATTTTGCAACATTAAGACAAGTGAGCAAAATTTTTTATATAAATTAAAAGCCATGAAATACACAATGCTTAAAACAGCCCTGCAGTTTTTGCCCATTCACATTTTTTATCACTGTTTTCTTATAAGACCAACTCCACAGCATAATCCAATTTATGACACTCCCAAATAGGTTTCTGGCTGTCACTCATGTATGTTTCATTATTAGTTTAATTTCTCCTTAAACTAATAGTAACATTCCTATAAAAACTACTGGATGATTTGAAGCATTTTGTTGTCTTTGTATCATTCACCAATTTACTGTAGCATACACTGGATTTCATATTCTCCCACTTGTGTCATTCTTCCAAGCATGTATTCACAAGAAACATTTTTGCCCATCATAAAAACTCAAAAAAAAAGCCAACCATGCTGAACAAGAAAAGAAACCACCCCTCCAAATAACAAGGCAGTAATGTATCAAATAAACTTACAGATGTGTCTAAAGGCATTCCTTTTAACACTGTCACACTGTGTTAATGTGATGTATTAAAATGCATATTAACTTTTTATATTTTCCCATTTTATAGTAATGCTGCAGTTAATCAGTTTTTAAACAATAAAAAGGGTAAAGTGCTGATGCCACTGTTAATAATGTCAGGAAGACCTGAAAAACAAATTACTTTTCTTCCTCATCTTAAATGCAATTATAGCCTTGGTATCCCCTGTGGTTTACAGTAATTAAATATTTTAACATTTTAATTAAATATTACAATGATTTCTAGGAGGGTATCTTGAATAACCACATGCATGAAAATAGGTTTGCCCATAAAGACATTGTTGCTGGTGTTATCTAAACAATTTGAGGTTAGGTCTAGAGTAACTGTCATCCAGATTTAAAATTAACAAACTTTACAATTATTTAATTACTTTTTGAGAGATGCAACAAGCTTAGATGGCAATTCTAGCTTAATGTAGAGCTTCTAAGGTTAGTTAACTCATTTCTGTACTCCCAATGGTGTTTATGGCAAGAAGAGCCTGTTATTTAGCCCATCACTTGTTTTGAAGAACACAAAGAATTTGTTCCCCAATTTCACAGGCAATTTCTATCTTGTGTTAACTGTTTTCATACAATGCTCAACAAATAACTACTCAGCTTAGTTAAGAAAGTATACATAGCTACCCAATCATGAAGTAAAACACTTCAAAAATACCTGGCATCTCACACAGACTGTGAATCATCTTTTGTGAAGATCTTGAATTTATTATTGTATCATGGAAAACAGCAGGACTTCCCAAAACTGCCAAGTTAAGGAGAAAGCTCCCTCTAAATGCAGTGCATTTCTCAGAGTTCTCCCTAAACATTCCCTGTTTGCTCTTACTCAAACAGAATAACAGTTTAGATGAACCGTGACTCAACCTAACATGGCAAGTATCATCATACATTTAAAGATGCTAAAGGAAAGACAGAAAAATCAGACTTGTTTTTTTTCTCCCAGTCTTACAATTTTAAAACACAAGCACAACCTGCCCAATCTATATTCTCTCAGCTTCACACAAATGCTGTGCTCACTGCTGACAGAAGAGCTAAAGTAACTCATCCCCTTCTGATCACAGGTTCCTTTTCACAGCTTGGACTTCCCCCCAGCCCCTTCTCCCCTCATTTTTTGCAATTTCTTTAAGATTTGCATTCAGCCAAGACTGCAATTTCAGAGCTGCCCCACAGGCGGCCTGCATGTGGATGTCACTTCTGCTCTCCCTAGCTGGAAGTGATGCCATTTCCACCTCCCTTCCCCTGCCAGCCACACAGCTCAGTTCCATCCATTGCATACACAAGCTGAAGCTGTCATGAGACATCCCCACCCTGTAAGCTATTCTTAAAATATAAAACTTTCAATGTCTACACTTCATTTCTAGAAGTTTCTTCACAGAACTAAAGGAATTGATTTGCTGGGAGCAAACCTAGTGAAGGCCTTAGGTTCGTTTAAATCAACGTGAAATTGAAATTATGTGAAACGAGTGCCTTGCATTTTATGTATTTTCACTGCTTTTAGAGATGCCATACTTCTCCTTTTTCTCTTTTATTTCGCTGAAGTGTGTTTTACTCCCACTGACTACCTTAAAGCCTCCCTTACTGCTGCATATTTTAATGGCTGTAACCATCACACAGCCTACTTTTCCCAGCATCTCTGCTTTCTCTTCTTTATTTGTCAAGTTACCGCTTAGAGCCAAAGCTGATAAAACCATGGAAGGCGTTTCAGTGGCAGGCAGCCTCTCGTCAAACTATGTGCAGTGCTTTTAGCAGCTACTACGAAGTCTCCCGGTCTGTCCTGTGCTCAGCTAATGGTTTTCCTCAACTTCTGTCCCTTGTTTTGCTCAACCTCTTTTATGTTTAGAGCAACATATGCTTAAAGCTGAATATGGTTACCACAAATCTCACATAAATCAGACAATATTTTACACTGGAATCATTAACTGGATATAAGGATAGATATATTTTTAATCATGCTGCTACAAGCCTGCAACACACAAACACTCACAAAAGAGTGAAATAATACATTGAAGTCCCACAGTATCTCCTTCCTTCCACCTGAAGGCTGCACATGCAAAACTTCACTTTAAGTGATTTCACTGACGTAATCTGAACCTCCTTAGGTTAAATGCATACACACATTTGTGGAAGATCAAAATCTAGTCAAAATTCTAGCTAATGCCTGCTATCAGTAACACACCAGCCTAATTCTATGTGGATTCTGTACCTCCGTTTTGTAGACATCATCAAATACCACAACATGGTATGTACATGATATGTGTATGCCATTTACTTCTTTTTTAATTGATAAATCATGGAAATTTAGAATGACTCTGCATCTCAGGCCCACAAAAACTCCTGCTTCAAAAGACAGGAAAGCTACTTGAGGATGATTACCTTTTACAGCCAGTAGCAAGGCTGTGAACTAATCATGGTGCAGTTGCTAAACCTATCAGATGCAATGCCCTCCAACTAGAAAAGAAAACAATGAATCTAAGAAATTATCAATTTGACCAGAGCATAATTATCAGCTTTAGACTATCCCACTCTACATCAGTTTCCTGAACTATATTTTCACTGAAAGTGAAAACAGTCAAGTCGACATAAGTACTTGTGTTATCTTCAAGACTCAAGGCATAAATAACATGAGACACTGACACTCCCACACCACCAACTAGGACTGCTTTGAGCAAGTGACACCACCCCGTAAAAATGAAGATGTGTCAGATGCATGCATAATTCTTTCAAGAAGGCTGTGCCTGGAAGAATTTTTCTCATTTCAAGTAAAAAAAAAAAGAAATATCTAGTGACACATTACCTTTATCTGGAATGTGCACAGTGTTAGAAGAGGCTCTAATTTAATTTAGCAACATTTCTGTATACAAGTTTAGTTCTTATCACAAGCCAAGAAAGAAAAAAAAAACATAAAAGCCAATCCATTTTAGGCACACTTTCAAAGAGCAAGAACAATATGTGGCTGGTTTAATTTTTTTAGTTGTCTGCATTTCAGCCAGGCTTGTTTGCTTGTATTCCCCAGTTTAGAAGCCAGAACAATTGGTAATACCACACTCCTCTAACTACGGTTTTAATTTATTTAAATTTTCTTCTTTGGTAATGCATAGGATTAATGCAGCTTTAACAGCGATAATAACAGTACTTTCAAAAAAAATTAAAATATTGAGCTCTGCCAAGACTGAACACATGCCCAAAGAAGCAATTGCAAGGCTTGTTTAGAACAGCTTCTCACAGACTGTAGTACATAGACAGCAAAGCTATTCCACTTTTGATCTGCAGACTTCAGTTGGGTCTAAATAACATGAATAAAAGCAAACCCAGTCCTAGTAAAATTACTTAGAAATGAAAGAACTTCAACACTTTGAATGTCTTTCCTCAGAAAAAAAAAAAAATCAGAGGAGTGCTGACTTCCCCCCTCAGCAGCTGGTTCCAAGCTGCAATGCCAAAAAGCAGCATTATGTTGTTCCAGACCTCAGCTTACCCATCCAAACCTTAATCCTCTTTCTGCGAGTCAGAGCTGTGCGACAGATCCATTACTGGTATTAAGCAGACAAACAACTTGTGTTGCACAGCAGTTAATGTGACACAATAATCTGATAATTCAACCACTGGTAAAAACTGCTAATGTATTTCTGAACTCAGTCCTGATAAATCACATCAAAAGTTTCTATACATGAAGATTTCTGGAAGAGTTAACCAGAAAAATAATCACTAGGACTATGTTAGTCTCAAACCTGTTGTTCGCATCTGTCTTCAGGTTTCAGATATTCTTATTAGGTTTTTTTATTGTATTTAATTGACAATTTACTACTCAAAACCAGTGGAAAACAGTCTTAATAACAGAATTAAATAAATATTATTTTATTAAGTAAAGCCCTTCAGAAGAAAAGCACAAAGTTACTGTAAAATCAGACTTGATTTGCACAAAAATTTTGCAATTAGAATGTTAAGTTTCACCTGATTTTTAAGGATTACTTCAGCTAAATGCTCTAGTTCCTGCCTCTCGTGATGACTGCCATTCATAGTAGGAGTTGGAATTGAGAATGAGCAGAAACATAGTTTGCAGGTTCACCCAAGAATTCAGCAAACATTTCAGGAATTTCTCAAAACTATTTAAAGTTCTGATTCAGAAAGTGCAAAGAAATTATAGATAAAAGACAGAACATCCTGCAATACAGATTGTTGAAGCTTTCAGTAAAACAGACTGAAAAATAAAGTGCTTTATGGCTAAAAGAATAATAGTAGAGAATGATAAAGATTGAAAATACCTCTAAGATCAAGCCCTACTGTAAACCCAGTGCCACTGTGTTCGCCACTAAACCATATCCACACATCTTTTGAACACTTCCAGGGATGGTGATTCCATGACTTCCCTGGGCAGCCTGTTTCAATGACTAACCACCCTTTTGGGTACTTGCAGAGAGTGGTCAGGTCCCGTTTGAGCCTCCTCTTCTTCAGACTGAACAGGCCCAGCTCCCTCAGCCACCCACAGCACTCGAGGTGTCGCCTCCCAGTCTTGAGTACAGAGCGACAATCCCTGCCCGGGACCTGCTGGCCACGCTATTGCTGATCCAGGCCAGGATGCCAGCGGCCTTCTTGGCCACCTGGGCACCGCTGGCTCATGTTCATCTGCTGTCAACCAGCACCACCAGGTCCCCTTCTGCTGGGCAGCTTTCCAGCCACCCTGCCCCAGCCTGTGGTGCTGCCTGGGGCTGTTGTGACCCCAGGGCAGGACTCAGCAGGTTGCCTCACCGAACCTCACACTGCTGGCCTCAGCCCATCGACCCAGCCCGTCCAGATCCCTCTGCCTTCTTGCTCTCCTGCAGATCAACACTCCTGCCCAACTTGGTGTCACCTGCAAACTTAATAATGGCTTGTTTTTCAATGAAGGCAGTGGGAATTAATTCAATAAAGGCTTCAATCTGAAGACAGCAGCTTGAACGAATAAAAGATGATTTCTCTAGCTTAAAAACTGGCAGTTAATTGAAACAAATTTCCTGCTGAGTGCATTCAGCTTTTTTATCCACATGTACAGACTCAAGCCCTAGAAATCCCTGAATAATTTTACTGCCTACATCTGCTTGTTCTTTCTGCTCTCACACTGATCAGGAAGTGTCTTTTTTTTTTTTCAGATGTTTGTCCTCATAAAGGAGCTTAATTCTATACAATGAGCAAGTCAAAGCTCTCATATCTTTGATTACATGAGGTGAAGAATAATTATGATTCTGAAGAAAAAAAAGAAATCAGCACAAAGAAGCCTCATGTGATAAGAGGATGCAGTTTCACAACAGTTTTGAACCTTAAATTGTAATAATTCCCACAACTAGTACTGAATCGTAGGTTGATACTAATTGTTGGGGTTTTTTATTTTTTCCTTCCCTTGTGAAATTTATTTTTTCTGAGTAGCTTTTGCCCACAGAAGTTAGGAGCTGACAGAGACTGCCATGATATTGAATCCCAAGGGTTAAGTAGCTCTCTGTGCAGTTATTCAACAAGCAAGTAGTGTTACGTATTATAACTCTGTTGTATGGTCTAGTACATATATTCTAGATTGTTTGCTCATTCTTTATACCTGAATTGATTTGCTGGGAAACATGATATTTTTTTCCTCTTTAGAATTCTTCAGGTTATGTATACTTCATTGAGAATTATAATCTTATGCATGCTTAATATTGCATTTCATGCACAGAATTAGAGAACTAGATAAAAAAAATCCACAATCTCAATTCTTCATTTACTTCCATGTAAATGACTTAGAAACAAAATAGTACAAGAATTGAAAAAACGATAGGTAAACAAGCTCTCAAAGAATACCTAAGTGTAGAGCCCAGATCTCCCCTTACTAGTTAGTATTATACTAAAGTTACTGATTACACACACAGTTTCAAATAAAACTGATATTTAAAGCCACAAGAAGTTAAGAGCTCGCCCAAGTACAACTCCCATGATGACAGCTTACAACTGACTGAAAAACTGCTTGGAAAATTAGATGGGTATTTACATTCTACCAGTATTGAACAGAAGTACTGGACAAAGAACAGTTTCCATTACTTGAAAACATAGCAACTGCATTGATCTTACAGAGTCTGAAGACAAAACTTTAGTCTTATAATTTCCAATATTACAGCAGAGCAATCACACTCAAAACTGCTTTAATCCAATACACTTTTTCAAAGACTGTGAAAGCACCAAAACCACACACTCTTAGCACTGTGCTAAATTTCAAGCCCCACTGATAAAGTCTACAGCTGCCTGCAAATATTATCTTCAACCCTGAGTTCTTTCAGAAACAGAACTCTGAGAATGACTGCCATGGTACTGTATTCTTGTCATAGGATAAAAGTTTCACCAGTCCAAACAAAAGTCCTTTTTAACCAGGCTATGAGCAAACATTTGCATTGCTTGGCAGAAAGAAGCACATGCATAAGAAAAATTGCTTATGAAATGTGTCAGTCTATTTGCTCTAAAGGTTGTGAAATTAATTTTGAGGAACAACAGCTGTAAGGAATGATTCTCATTCATCTGCTTGCTATACAAACTAGATTGTGGAACATGAGCAAGGTTTTTAGATACTACCATAGTATTATACCTTAATAATGTTAGTAACAAAAAGAGTAAGAATAAAGACTTACGGTCTGACTTTCAGGGAAGTCCATCTTCAGTAGTTTGTGAGCACATTCTTCAAAGTCTAAGCTGAATAGAAAAAAATACTTAATATCGGTGCAATATATGCTATGCTAAAAACATTCCAGAATTATATTAAGATTGATCATTGGTGCTGAAACCTCAACTGTTTTGAAGTAAAGTATCTCAGCTGTTTGATTTGCTGATACTTTATTGTTGTTGTGAGTTTTTTTATTAAACATTTTGTATTTCATGAGTTTCTCTCTGAAAATTAATCCAAAATGATTACATTTGTGGGCAATCTGAAAACAAGATGATTCAAATCATTATTAATATTACATCATCTTATAAAACTTAATAAAACAGAGAAGTGGGACTTGTTTTGCGCATTTTGAAACACAATGAAATGCAAGCACTTCACACAAGCTCCAAAAGCAATATATACCACAGTCTCCTCTTTGCACTCCTGTTCTGAAAGCCTTTAGCTACCACTGGGTACATCCTCCCACGCAAGTATAAGATGAACAAATTTGAGTACGGCAAGGAAGTATTTAACAGTAACTTTGAGCAATGTGAGAGCCTTTGATAACCCTCAGTATGGTATTAATTCATCTGTCTAATGATCAACACTGAAACTACATCATTGCACTCCTCATGCAGGATCAGACCTGCAGAGTATTATGGGCCACAATGGACCAATCTCTCCTCTCACCCAGGTGACACAGGAGCTACACCCAGCAGGTTTGGATTATTTGTGCCACGTACTGCAAGGGCAGTTCATTCTCAAGACAGCCACAAGTAGACGGTACTTCAGGGCTGGTATCTGCATACTTGTTTTCCAAACAGTGCAGATGGCAACAGGCCTAAGGAGAACCACACTGAAGAACTCCACCTCAGAAGTGGAGATAAACTGTACTAAGTGTAGTCACAGATTTTTTTGATGAATTCTCAAGATGCTGTAAAATCTGAAGATCACTGACTTCTGTTCACTCAGAAAATTCTTGTTACAGTAGTCCCAGTCCACTACCCAAACATTTTGAAACAAACAAGATTCATCTTAGAATGAGAATTTGGAAAACAGTCTGCTTTTCAGAGTCTGGTCATGCTCCATAAAGAACACTTCCCTACTTCTTTTTTTTTTTTTTTTTTTTTTTTTTTTTTTTAAATTGCACATTAAGAAAGAATTTTAAAAGAAAGAGAATTACAGTTTACCGACTTCAAAAGAACTACTCTCATAGGTGTACAATTTATATTTACCTTGACTGAATAGCAAGATAAATTGTACGACGGAAGGAGACCAGGTTAATTTCTGTTTTGTCATGGACAGTAACTTTCTGACCTGGAAAAGAAAAACATGGGTTTGTAAAGAGCAAAACATTAAGGAAGACACTTGTAGTAATTTTTTAGGACAGCTCTATTTACCATTTACTGATTCTGTAGCACACTATTTTTCTACAAGTACTTAGGACTGTTTGCAGGTTTATGTATTTTTTTATGTTTATTTTTATAGATAAGGAAAAAAAATAAAAATCACTATTTGCTTAATCTGTAACAAAGGTAAACATTTAGAGACAGTTTTAAAAGGGTAATTCTTCTAAAGACATTTCACATTTCTTAGTCACTGTAGCCTCTAGGTTTAACATTTCTTGTCAACATTACTAGTAATCTATTTTCTGCATAATTCAGCTATACTATGCTTTATGTGGCATCTCTGATTTTAACAGGTAATTCTTACTTCCTGTTATGTGTAGGATCTACATTACAGCATTCTGCAAAGTCCTGGAGCAAGTGTAGAAAAATCCATTCCGAACCAAACCATTCTGGGAACACTATAATTTGTAAAATACTCACTATTCCTTCAGTCTGGGAGCTCAGCTCTTCTGTGAAATACTCCACCAAACTAGTAATGAAATCCATTCCTGGTATTCCACAAGAACAGTATTTGACTGGCTTTTCAATTACTTATTAGTCTGCACCAAAATTTCAGTTATGCTTATTCATCAAAATTTTTTTCCTGGGAATTGAATATATTCTTGAAAATGAGTAAGCATTGTCTCCACTAAAGATCAAGAAAGAGGGCTGTACCGAAGTGAGATATGGAGGATGTAGATACAATTGTAAGAAAATCCATTCTGATTTTGGAAGTGACTTAAAAATATGATAGAGCACAAAAAAGTTTAAGCAAATGTTTTTGTTTTGCTCTTTTTCACGTCTTATGTTTGCAAGGCTTTTCTCAAAGGAAACTGATACTGTCAAGAATAATGTGGCAAAGTTGCTTTTCCTTTTCTGCATGTGCTGAATGCTTCCTTCCAGACCATTACTTTTATACTATATGCTAGCAAACGCTTAGATCTGAGAATCATTGAAGAGGAAAATTTTCCTTAACATTTGAACATCTCAGCTTTGCAAAACATCTAAGAAGTTAAGCTTTTCTTTCCTTTTTCATCTACAATCAATCGCTCGTAAGGTGCCAGTCAATACATTTACCATCTTCATCCTCCTCTTCATCATCATCTTCATCTTCCTCACTACTTCCAGCTTCTTGATTTCCTTCAGATTCAGTGTCACCTTCATCAAGAATTTCTGAAAAAGCAGTATCCCAGATTAACAGAATATAGACCACAGTACTTTCATTACAAAAAATCCCTGGATCCAACACCTAAAGTGAAAGGATGTCTCAGGTGCAGAATGTGAAAGAGGCCAAAAAGCAGGTATATGATAACTGAATGGAAACATAGTTGGAGAAACAACACTGAGTAGCAGCAACACAAAGGAAAGGTCTATGAACTGAATGACAGTTATATAGGACAGAAATATCATCCACTGTCAAATAAATGTTGGCAGCAGCAGCTGAATAAGCAAATGCCATAGGTAATTGTTGTGTATACACACAAATATTCCTACCTTTCTTCAGCATTTTGTATTTCTCCTCATTTTCCATAAAGTTTGGATCCATCTTGAAAACATCTTTAGAACAAAAGAGAATCTTTATTTAAAACACAAATTGAACAAAACTATTAATATTTAATCTTTAATTTATTTTCTTGGGGAATACAATTAAGAAATTATCTTCCATTTCTAACTTACTAAGAACATCCTCTGGGTTGTAGTCATCTTCCAATGGCAACATATGAGTAAACTGATCCTCCTCTTCCACTAGATCTAATCCCTCAGGAATGATTGGATGATCCTTGAAGCCATCCTTCCGTACAGCAAACATGACTTCTATCATGTACTGAACACGCATATCGATTTTAGATTCATGCAGAATGTGTCGAAGGCGATCAAAGATTGCTTTGGAAAAGCAAGAAATGTAAATATGAAAGGTATATACTAATACAAATGCCAAGATAGGTTTTGGCTAACTGTACTTACCATTAATACCTCTAGGAGAAACTTCTGTTAATTTGAGCCCACTCTCTTTAATAAATCCAATTGCTACTTCAATACTGTCATCAGTAGGCCTTTCAAGAAGCAAAGTGAGCATTTCCAAACATAAAACCTCGTGAGCCTGTGGAAAGAGTATCAGCAAAGAATCAGAATGCACAATGTTACACTATCATCACAGTGATTCACTGGACAAACATGTCCAGCCTTTGAGGATGCCACAACACAGTAGTTTAATCACACACACAAGGCAGCAGTAGTGGGGCAAAGCTGATTAAGAGGAAGTCAAAATTTCAAATCCAGTTTTACCACCAGTATTTACACCAATTTTGCAGCAAATGTGACTGTGCTATTGAAGTGAACAAGCAAGCAATGAAAAACATTTTGCCATTAAGAAAATAATAGAATGCATTTCCAAGAAGCAAATAAACCAGCACTTGCATTACAGAACCTAGTTCTAAGTGCATTGTATCTATAATAAAATCAGACCTTCCAGGATCAGGCATATAAGCAAATGGCACATCTCAGATGTGTTTCCTCTTTACCAAAATGCTGAACATTCCCAATACATTCCTGAAACACTGCTTCTTGCCATTACTTAAATCAGAGCATCCTGATTTCTAACATAAACATAAACAAGTGGCATAGAGCTGGATATAAATTTGATTCAGATACAACTGAGTCTAGTTCTGCTAACACACGTGTTGCAAGGAAACTCTAAGATATGTGGGAGAGAGCCTCAGATGATCCTTGCTTTGCATCAAGACATGTCTGAATACCAGCCCAAATATACATATGAAATCTGGGGAAGCTCTGGAGCATAAGTGTAATGATAAGTGATGATAACTGCATAAGCAATTACCAGTATCTTTTCTAAAGAAAGAGATCCTAACAACTTAATAGTAGGCACCACACTCAGGTTTTCAGCAATCCTCAGAACAGACAGAGCACCTTCACTTAGGGTACTGCTGTTAAAACTAAAATGTAGCCATATATGGTTTGGATTGAGTAGAAACAAAGTAACATACCACATTCTGATTCATCAAATGTGCAACAAATTTTGAAGATGTTAGACAGAGTTGCTGCAAAAGAAATAAACAAGGAAATTTTAACATATGGAAGAAAAAATTTGTAACTCAGACATACTATAGATTTGCGTATCTCACAATCAAATTAGTTATTAAACTATTTTGGGATACTGGTAGTTGTTTACAATTCGCACAGTACACTTTCAAAAATAAAAAATTAAAATTAAACACCCCTGACCAAAACAAAAAAACCCCAAACTATCACAGCATCCATCCAGAATAGGTTGTCAAACTTTCATGATACTCTGACTAAATGTCCCGTAGACTGGCCTCAACCCATTTCATGCCTGTGTTCCTCTGAAGCTCCTTTGAATGCACTTGTCACAGTTACACATCAGAATTCCAGTTTTCAGCACGTTGCTTCTTCACATTTTACATACCTTGTCATTTCTGCGATATCCTTTGCGAAAATTCAGTATCAGCCTCTTGAGGATCAATTCACCAATATTTGGAAACTTTGAATTGATAATTGCCACAAGAGCTGCATAAACATGAGTAAAAATCGGAGAGGCACTCTGAGCTTGCAAAATGGATCTAGACAGCAATCCCCTGTAAAGATTTGTAAGTTTTAAAGACTTTATTATTTATTATTATTTAAAGACATTATTACTTTTAACAGAAATTACATTCAGGAACTATTTGCACACTCTCTAGATTTTATTTAGTTTACTTAATTCTCTTATTTTTATGCTAGTTGCATGATTCTGATCTTTCCATCAGGTATAACATCCATGAAAAGTAATGCATTCCTCCTCAAATAAATCTGTGACAGAAAAAGTGTTGCTACCTGTTTGAAATGTAACGGAATTATTTCTGGATCTACCAAGCTCCAATAGCATAATGGTCTTTTCTCTACATTACAACAATAAACAACACTGACAGGTAACTGTAGTAAAACTTGTTTTGATAAATATTGGCTACAAATATTATTTGTTCCAGAAAAAAAAAAAAATCAGCACTACAAATATAAATAGACAGTGACAACTTTAAATTACAAGTCATTCAAGTAAAATGCATGGGAAAACCTTAAGATAAGGAAATATACATCATCTGCTGCACTCTTTTATTCCACCAAGCATACAAACCTTTTCCCAAGGAAGGGAATATTCTGAATAGGACAATATGGCCTAAGGTTAATGCTAAAATCTAACTAACACCCACACACTACACATACCACACACAATGGTGTACGCATGAACAGTGTACATGTTACCAGAAAAGCAAAATAATTATTTTAAAATACGAAGACTTACCTTCCCCGAACAATATTCTCCTGAAGGAGCTCATGAATGATGTTTTCTATATTAGAAACGTTCACTTTATTGACAAGACCATTGATGGACTTTTTCAAGGCTTCCCAACTCATTCTCTGATATGCCAAGCTATTACAAAGTATCACAAATAATTAATGTATAAATTTGAAGCTGCACTGAGTAAATTTTCATATATATAGCACACATTCATGTTTTCATTTAATCAGTAAAATAGATTAAAAAATATTCACTGCATAAATGTGAAGACTTGTTCACAATTATACATTCAACCGCTAGAAAATCACTGAACCAACATGATAAACCAAAGTACAATTCTCTGCAGATGTGGTATAACCCAGTATGTTCTGTTTTCTAAGATGTTCCAAAAAATTCCTAGCTACACTCTTATATCCTACTCTACCTTATCATTTACACTTTGCAGCAAAAGCAGGCACAGTTTTAATCTGATTCTCTTATATCTCTTCTGATAAAAACAAACCTTCAAAACATTGATCACAATCCTTAATGGATCCCATTTTTCCCAACATTCTCTAAACGCTGTAACTTTTACTTGCAGCAAAAATACGAATATGTAACTTCGAACTCACCTATTCTTATCAGTGATTTGCTCTTGCATCATCCTGAGCTTGGCAGGTGGAATATATGCACCACCTGTGCGAGTGAGGATTGGATCCACTTCTTCTTTCTTCTTCTTTGAGGCAGTCTCATCATGAGCAAGTGAGCTCTGGCCTGTCGACCTCTCTGGACTCCTGCGGTCAGGTGATGAATATCTTCTCTGCTTCCTTCTATCATATTCTCTGTCCTCCCATCTCTCATAGTGTCTATCTCTCCCCCTCTCCATCCTTCTAAAAAGAAAAAAAACACCCACTAAACACCCAAGTGGACATGGAAAGTTCTGATACTTTATTCTTTAAAGTAAGTATTTTATTACTGATTAAGAAAGGGCTTCATACCTTCCATCTGAAGTTCTGTCATCATAGTATTCCCGTCTTGAATATTCCTCATCATATCTGCTGTCATCAGAGTATCTCCTCTTCCTGGGAGATGGAGACCGAGACCTATCACGCTCCATATCCCTATTTGCAACCCAAGACACAAAAATTCTTAGTAAGAGGCTAAGAAAAGCAATGGTGGTAATATTTACTTGCAATATAATGTCACAATGCAGAAGTGTTTCAATTCTGCAACATGAGTTTCAAAACATGCATCACTCCAATAAAAGGGTCTACTTTAACAATAATTTGTGGTCAGGAAAAAATTATCAAAAAATCAAAGAAGCACTGTAAAAGAAAGCTCCTAGAATTTAAAACTAAATAATTAACAAAAATAACATCAAACACCAAAGGTAAATTCAGCAGCTTGCATTCCTTGGAACACCGGTATTCATTTGTTTCTATCTACTTTTGCCTGCACAGCACAAAGCAATCTTACCCAAAAATGATAACTGTGGTATGAGCAATAAGTGACTTCAAGCAAAAAGCTGGCATGTAATTTCCACTTTCAAGTCTCATGATAATTTAACTGAATGCTAAGTTTTAGTAACAAATCCATTTAATTACTGTTATACTGACATTCAAGTATTTTATTAAATCAACACTTGCTTTTTTTATCACTTCGTTATGATAATATATAAAAAGAAACACAACCTGACGATTTTTTTAACTTCTCTAACTCACTCTGTGAGGTAATTATACTGAATTGAAGGATATAAAAATTATTCACTCTACCTGTCCTCTGGAGACAAACTTTCATGTCGGGAACTGTAGTTTTCCTTCCTTTCATGACTGGAACCATGCTTTAAGGAAAGAGACAGAAAAAAAATCAAGCCCCAACATGACTGTGAGCGCCTATCTTCAGATCAAAGCACACCATGCCTTCAGTTCCCACTCCTTTACAAGGAAAGCCATCAAATAAAGCTAATGGCAGTCAGGTATGACAAGGAGAGCTGGTTCTCTAGGAACAAGCAGTTATGCAGCTGGACACCCCGCTACAGGATGCTGCAGATGCCAAATGCTTACTCGGGTTCAAGGTGCTGAACAAACACTGAAGAAAAATCCACATGGGTTACCAAAACACTTTATCTGGCTCAGGAAGCTGCAAACAGGTAAGAGAGTGGGAGTGTATGTGGGCAAGTACTTTTACAGTTACCCTAATACTAAACTTTTCAAGGCATCTGCTGTTAATTACTGCTGAAGACGAGAGTAGACGGACCACTGGTCTGCCTTTCCTGCTTCCTTCTTTCAGATGCCATTTCACTTTGTTGTATCACACACAATACCATGAACACAATTCCACCACTTCTTGTTTAAAGAGTGTCTTTCCTCTCTCCTAAAAATCCCCTTTTTTAATTTTTCCTTATGTTCCCCCTTTTTACTAACCACAATTTATTTCCTCATGAGTCATTCCTAGCTGCATACATTATAAACATCTAAGCTGCACTGCTCTACTTGGCAGATTTGCAGGACTGTTTAAGCGATACACACTTAAATAGTTAACACCAAATTGCACGGGCTGAACCATGACATATAGAAGTATGGAGTCATACAAAAATTAGAACGTGACAGCATCTACAACAAACACAGATGGATATTCATTAAGATGGTTCTAAACAACTTTGGTAGAGTCAAGCAGCAGCATTTGTAACCTCAGTACTTTTGTTGCAAGGGTTGTCTCTTCCTTTAAAATATTATTTATGATTTTTCAGAACCACAATCTCATGCTGTCACATAGCGATTAACTGTGAAATAGGGAACACCTCACTTGATGCAGAAACTCATCACAAGTATTTCCTCATGCACCTTGATGGAACTCCAGCAGCAACACTGAGCTCATTCATCGAAGCAGCACCCTCTCCACCAACACGCTGGCACACCAGTTGTTGCCCCACCAAAGAACCAGTTAAAATTCTGGGTGACTGGAATATTATGACACCTCCTCCATAAAGAGCAGGGCAGACTGTTATCTCCAAAAATTTAACTGGGGGGGGTGTATACATGCAAATAAATAATTGTATTTTTGAGGCCACTATAACATATCCTAGAATATTGCCTTTCCTAGGGTGCACCTCAAACACTGCTAAAATTACAGCCAGCATTCTCTTGCCTGCATCAAGACGATGATATGAAACAAGGGCATTGCATTGTCCACTGGGAGCACACATCCCTGTAAAAGTTATGTCCACCTGACCGTTTAATTTTAGAGCCCCATTATCTTTGACAGCAGGGATAGTACAAGAAATTCACATACTCACCAGGTTTTCTTCCCCTTTCAATGCTCATCACACCACATAGCAGACCACTGAATTAATTCAAGGGTAAGAAAAGCCCTTAAGTTGTTTTTTTCCCCAGCCCAGTAATATAATGTCAGTCTGTATCCTAAGCTTCCAACAGAGTGGTAATAAAAAATCTTTGAATAACACAGAACAGTTACTGTATTTAAACCCTATATAGCAGATGGGAAAAAGGCAGTGGGTCTGATGATCCATTCTCATGGGTTCTTTATCATCTGTCTCTGCCCAAGCAGAACCAAAAAACAAGTATTCACAGAAATAAAACAATATTATGGCTTTCTGTGTGTTTGCCATTTATCTTGTCTCCTTGCAAAAGCAGCTATGTTTGCTCAAGGACTTGTCACCCACAGCTCCCTGTGCCCAGGATTTCTGCCACAAGTAGTTCCCTTCCTTGTCTATTTTCATCAAAATGATTAACAAAGTGTCCAAACAGTGTGCTTTTGCTAACTGGCTATTCTAACAGATGAGGGAGTGCTACCAGATTGGGAAAATAGGAGAAGGTATTTAACTACCCCTCAAGCGTCTCTACTAAAAGCCACTTAAATCAAAAAAGTTGGATCTCAAAGAGTGAAGAAGCCTATGCAGGGTCCAACTCAGGAAAAACAGGCATAGAAATACCACAGATTTGAGGCAATGTATCATAACATTATTGCTCTGCTAACGTGTCCCAAATGTGGGGTACTTTACAAATACAGCATTTCTCAATTTTTTCTTCTTGCATTCCCAAAAAATCACTCCCACCCACTCAGAAATTGGCCACAAAGCTTGTAAAAGAAAAATCTTTTAACATGCACCATATGACATACAGTTGTCAAATTAACTGCTACTTAATCTTCTCTTTATCCTTTAAGATCATTGTTAAATTTTTCATAATCTTTCTCCATTCCTCTACATGCTTACATTTGCTGTTGAGCCATCACCATTCAGTCAGTTTTGACCATTTATTGTAACATCATACTCTAATGATATTCAGGACTTTCACTGCAAGGACAAGAGGAGCCAGAAAGTGCTGTAATCTACTGACCCCTAGTAGTATTTATCTTGTAAACAGCTGCTGTCAGTTACAGATATTACTTACTTTGCATTCTGGAAGTTTTACTTAACAACTACAAACCTAATGACCAGCAACACGGGAGTGAGCATATGCTACAAGTTAAGTTTAAGAACACTCACATTTACTTGTGTCACCCTGCTCTTCATCGTGACTTCCTGCTTTTTACAAAGTTCTCAACGTGCAGCAATGAGGCAATCCAAGCTGGAGTTCAGCATATGACAACCATTTCACCTGTAACACACAGAAGACAATCAAAAACCTTAGACTGCACACGGTGCCGGAACACGCACCTTTATTTTGTTCTTTGAGGCTAAGGTTACAGAAGTCCTTAAACCGAAGCGCACGGCTCCCCCGACTCTATTCCGATTTCCTGCGGTCACACAGCGGCCGGACGCTCACCGGCACAGCCGGCCCCGAGACAAGTGGCCAGGCCGCGGCTGGGGCTGCCGGGGCCCTACCCACCGACCCTGCNCGCGACCCGGCCCCGCCCCCTCTGCCGCCATGTTGGGGGCGGGAGCGCGCGCTGAGCCCGGCCCGCCTCCTGTTCAGAATGAGCGCGGCCGCCGTCGGTGTTGGGTCGCGGCAGCTTGGCCTCCGCTCCCCTGGGGCTCACTGCTCCCCTGGGGCTCACTGCTCCTCGGGCCGAGCATCCCGGGGAACAACACCCCACTGGTACCAAGCGCACAAGTTTCCCGTCAGAAATACATGTAGCAGCAAGCGAGCAGTCAGCCGGCCTCCCTGAGGGGTGGAGATCTGCCCAAAGCACCGCTGGAAAACGGAGTGAATTAAATACTCCTGCCCGTTGAATAGCAGCTGAGCACACACGTCTGTCGCTTACACTGGAGGTTAAACAGAGCTGAAGATGTGTGCAGGAGAGACACCAGCCACTGCACCGTGTTGAGCGCTACGATGCTGTTGGGACACCTGTGTGGTAGAGGGGTCTTTTTGAAGTAATTCAGCACCATGGATCCAGGCTGACAAAGAGCCTCTGGCGTATTATAGGCAAAAATGTGTTTGCATTTTGGAAAGTAATTAAATGGATAGGGAGGGGATTAAAAAAAATAGTACGTAAGGTCTTAAAATACTTATGGTTCATTTTCAGTTCTTGTGAGATAAATGAAAATGAAGATAAACTCTTCTAGGACACAGCAGATCAGGGTCAGGAAAGCATTAACTCAGCTGAGAGGCAGATGGTTCCTGCAGGGCCATCTGTAATGGAGCTGTGCGACTGTGCTGCGCCTGCCTGTGTCCCTGTGCAGGTCCTGTGCCTCCACAGCTACTGGGACATGGTATTTGTTGAGGGGAAGAAGATGGCAGTGAAACTTTCTCAAAGTTGGAAAATGCTACAATTTTTTTCTTTCTATTTGGAGGTTGTTAAATCAACTTATTTATTCTGTACTGAGCATTAGAGTACTTACGTTTTGTCACATCATGTAACACACTTGTAGCACTACTTTCATTGCAACAATTGGTACAGTCCCAAATCCTCACTGTCCAAAAAAAAATCACAGCATAGTGAGGAGAGGACATTCATGATTGGACAGATCTGGTCAATCTGGTGCAGCAGTTGAAGACTTAGTCCCCAAGATTTAAAATTGTTATCTTGCTCTTCTGTCACTAGGATCTCACAGAAGATTGAGAGAAAAGGAGCATCAGGCCATGACTGAGATCGTGCTATGCAGCACTTTAACTCAGAACCACTTCAGTTTAAACTAATGTACCGGTTCGTGCTCCCCAGCACTTTAAGCATTCACAAAATGAGAACAAACTTGTTCTCAAGCTTTCCTAAAGGCCAGCAATGCCATTGTAACATTGTGTATCGTAACAAACACAAATATTCTACACTCAGGAGAGAATAGTTATTTTTATTTACAAGTTCATAAAAGCCAACTCATTTACTTTGCAATACTAAGAGGAATAATCAATGAAGCAAAACACACCCTGCTCAAAACCGACATGGAGATAGGATATGTTAAGTAACAATAATCAGAAAAAGTGTATGATTTTTTTCCTGCTTATAACTTTTAGCTACAGAATTTTATTTCTTTGGCTTAATGATTTGTAAATGTGGTGCTTACACAGGAGACTGGAAACAGCTTGTATTTGGATGGCCGTACACATTCTGACAGTATGAATTGTTAAATGCTTTCACAAGATATTCCCTGAACCCACTGTCTGCCTGTGAACACTCTATGATTTCTGCTGTGAAAATAATCTTTTTCCTGCCTCACGCTGTGCAAACAGGTGTCATGAAATGAAAAGGCATATGGCATCAATGTGGCAGCAGCATCTCCTGAGAGGGACATCCTGTGGCTGGTGGCGCACGTACCATCCCTCAGCCTGTCCCTCCAAGTGCCCTGGGAGAGAGAGAACATGGACAGCTGAACTTTCCCTCAGAGGGAGCCTGAGGACAGGGATGGGAAATAGAAAGATCTGTTTCGAGGTGCCCCCACCAGGAGACAACTGATAACCTCTGAGAAACATGTTTGTGATTTAAAAGTGGCTGAATAACATGGGCTGACTTCAATTGTGTTCTTCAGATCTCTTCTTGGATGTGGAAAGCAGAGGAGGGGCTGGAGCAATGGGATTCAGTGAACAAGGGAAAGGGCATTTTAATGCTGACTAGAAGCAGTGAAGTGAGATTTCCTTTTTCTCCTTTCCTAAGTTAATGCTTTTGCTATTGGATTATGGAGTGAAGATCCCTTCTGCTCATTTTTTCTCTGCTCTGCTCATCTTACAGTCCCTTTTCTGCAGTGGGTCACACTTAGATTTTATTCCTTATAAGGCTGAAGGGAGAATGCCTTCAGTTTTATAGTGGGTCTAGTCTTGTGGCTTGGCAAAAAGCTTTAAGAGATGCAAGTTTTATTCTGTGAGGGTGAAAAGACAAAGCCCGCACTTCCCAAGTGAACACTTTAAGGGGGTAGGATGCAGTGCAGGTTGAATATCCCAGATCAGCCTTTTTGAATCTACTGCACTCAACATCCCAAATGCACAGAGTCTGAAGCAGAGCTGTGACTGTGGGTTCTGACTTCTAGAGAGTAGGAGGGATTCAGGCACATTCTCTTGCTTGGTGTGTCTTCCACAGCTTCTTACTTGGCATGTGGGACTCCTTAATTGCCTGGGAGGCACTCAGGTGAAACATCCAACTGAAGCTATCCTAATCACCCTGCAGGAGCCATATACTACTCTGTAAGTGTAAGGGATGGTGAGGATCTCTTATCTCTATCTCAGTCTTAAGTAAATTACAATTGGAATGGAGCATGATTATGGAGTCTGGAAAAAAACATCCAGAGACAAAACCACACAAGAATTAACTTGTGTTGAGTGGCTTTATGTGTATTTAGAACAGCAATTATCAACAAAGAATGCTTCTCTTTAAGTAAGCATGATGATCAGACCTTGAAATACAATAATGCCCACTGCATACAAAATTGAACCAACATGAGAAGTTTGCCTTCAGATAAGGCAAATTTTAAATATAAATTTTTACACACTGAAAATGCTGAAAGAACTGAAAATTCAATTGAGACTAATAGTAATTAAACCAAACATAATTATAATCTTTGAAACCTGCACAAAGGGAGAAAGGGTAATGCGTCCAAAAAATTCACATTCCTCAGCTTAAAGTTGTGCATGAATAGTCCATTAGTTAGCCACAGGAAACATAGTTTTAGTCATGTTGATTTCCCATGACAGTTTCTGTCATTGTGCTTGAAATTATATGAGTTAAAAATCATCCCCGTGCTGCACTTCCTGGGCCAGCATTTCTCCTGGCATAAGCAGCTGTAGCTCCATCAACTCCCAGTCTTCCACAAGTGAGCAATAAAAGCTTGCTTATAGAAGCTCACTGAAACTGCCTGGTACTCCTGGAAAAGCAGTGATAGCTGCTCCAATACCTTATTCTGGTAGCCGTCTTTGCAGTTAATGTTGCTTTAATAATTAATCTCAGAATGATGGATTGGAGATTGGTTTCCTGCCTGCTTTATTAGGAGTAAGGAATCTATGCACAGCTAATTCTCTTCCAAGTTAATCAGTGTGACCTTTAGCATGCTGTAGAATTAAAATTTTGTCCAAGGCTCCAAATTTTTTTCCAGATAGCTGTTGCAATGTGCCAGCTGTGGGATATTACTCCACACATCAGCTGAGATGCGAAATCGCATCCTCTGTGGTTTCAGTTTAAGGTCAGATAAGTGAGCTGAGCCAGCAAAGGAGGCTGGAGACAACACAGCTGAACTTGTTCAGTAGCAGAGTGGGTCATGGACGTGCAATCCCTACGGCTACCTTTTGTGTGTCAGGAGTTATCTCTGATGCAGTGTGTTAAGAAACAACATGTTGGGGAGAGAGAGGAAGAAGAAAGCTCTTGCATCACATAAATACCATTGTTTCAGAGGGATATAATATCTGTGCTGTGCAGTCCCCTCACCGTTACATTTTAATAAATGCTGGAATATCATGGGTTTACGATACTGAGAAATAGCTCTTTTTGGTACCTCAAATGGGTGACACTCCTCACATTCCATCACACAATTTGTTTTTCCCAAGGAAACACCAGCAGACTGCTAGTTTGTTTTGAAACCTCGTCAAAGTGAAGCTATCCCTCTGAGCTCAGTGGTAGGGATGATCATATGTGGAACTTCCACACAGTTTCCTCTGTGTGAGAACACATCACATATGTTTGCTATTATTTTTAATGACAGTCTTCCAGCTGCTTCTCATAGCAGTAAAAAAATCCACCCAGCTACTGTTTAAAGCACTTCCTAGTCTGTATGCTAAAATCTCCCTTCTTTCAGTATTGTGGCAATGCTCTTCTCCAACCAGCTTCTGGGACTGAAAACAATTCTTGTACCTTCAGGCATCTTCTAACTTTAAATTAATATACACACTAAGCAATTATCCAGAAAAAGGAAGGCCCAATGAGAGCAGATTGGCAAAAAAGAGTAATTTTTTTTACAATGAGCTTTTGCTTGCTAATGTTGTTAATGGGGTTTTGTTTGTTTGTTTGAAGCCATTCCTACTCAGTGGTATGGAGTGATGCCAGAAGTAGTGTTGTAGGTACAGGTCGCTCTGGTCTGTGAACTGGTGTTTTCATGGCCTTAGTTTCACTTTGTCCTTACACTCTGCAGAAGAATGCTGGTTCTTTTCCACAGTTCCAAGTGTTCACCAAACCAAGGTGTCACTCTACAGCCAGCCCCCTGAAGTTAGAATATCTGCCTAAAATTTCAGGGCTATACCATGAATTGAGCTGTGTCATCATTTGGCAACTCTAGCTCATTCAGCAACTAAAATCCTTTTTTAGCAACTAAATCCCTTTCATTTTTGTTTTTGCTCCTTTGTGCTGATTTTTTTTTTTTTACCCTCTATGAAGTATTTTTATATCTCCTGACCTTTAAAGAAAAAAATATCTCTGCTGTTCTGCAGAGCTAGGACAGTAGAGCCCTGTGGTGGGATCATGATGGTGAGTGCTAGAAGGTGTGTTTGTGCCCAGAAACCAGAGGACAGGCTGATGAATGCAGTTTTCCTTTGCCTTCCTACACTAATCCGGTGATTGTATCATGTAATGCGTGGGTTAGTGGTTTGGGAATTGTTTCCACATTCTTTGCTAAGCATGCACAGCTTGTGTGATGTAATCCTCTTACTGAGATCTTAAAATATAATTTTATTCAAATTTTACTCTTTAAATAGAAAGGGAACATGACTGTAAAGATATCAGAAAGAGGAATATTCTATCAATACTGGAAGTTGTACCTAAATTTTGTCTTGTATTAAGGACCAATGAATTAATTGTTACAAGCTTCTAAAAATGTGGCTAAATGGCTAGGCCATTCTACAGCTTTGCTTTTCCAAGCTAGAAATGAAAAATATGTTCTTCCTGTTGTTTATCTTTCACAAAAGGTAAAAGAAAAAAAATAGTGTCCTGTTCCTTCTGTCATCTTCCTCCTGCATTTTATGATGATGTCATTGAGCAGATGCAGCCACTCGTGCCTTGAACTAAAGGACAAGTTAGCATAGCTGCTTCTCACTGCTGAGCTGACATTTGGATGTCGTGCTCATCTTTCCTTTCTTCAACAGTGCAGAGAGAAAGGTTCTGTCTGACCAGAGCTGTTGGCTGCTCCCAATGAATCTCAGGTGAGATTAAAGCACAAACACACGGTGGGTAGATGGTATGTCATAATGCATGGAAAGGACCTAACTATATGTAAATTGCCTCATTTTAGTTACAAAACCAGAGTATTCATTAATTCTTCTGAATTTGTTCGGTTTCTTGATAATTGTTATGGTCCTGATGTCATGACAAAACATCTAGATGTTGGCAGGACATTGAGCACCCTTTGGAGTTCCTGGATCTTGCAGCATATCCAGCTATGTGAGTTAATTACAACAGATTAAAAAATGCAGAAGGTTGGTTGAAAACGTTATTTTCAGCATTGAAAGAGAATGATAACCCTGGGAAGAGCCCCTGAAGTATTTCACAGGGAGCTTTACTATATAGAGAACAGCAACATATTTGAAACAATAAAGGCAAGAGAGTATAGTAACAAGAAAAGTAGCAAGTTATAAACTTAAGCATATTTGTAGTAAAATACATAATTCCTCTATAACAGCCAGCTAGTGTGGCAGTAACTGTTAGGTATTGTACAAAACCTGATGCCACTATTATTTTCTTGGAAGTGATACATTTTAGTTCTGTTAAAGAGCAGCTCTTCACTATGTGAGATCAACATTTGTGTTCAAGGTGAAAGTGATCCAAGGATCTTACCTGATTTGTGAATGTAGCTGGTCTAAATCCTGGCAGAGCCTGCACACTGTCTCCTGTCTCTCATTTTAATCTTTTCAATCCTATTTCATATCACAGGAATTGTTCCTTAGCCTACTCAGAAGAATGTCTCTTTCCTTTTTTCCTAGGCTGAAGAGCCTTCTAGTGTGTAATGGAAGAGTTAGCACTTCAATTGAGAAAAGAAGATACTGCAGTCAATAAGATAGATGCACTAAATAGATAAAAGCAATTCCTTTGGGGTGATAGTGACACCCTGTGTATAATGCAATATGATTTTAAACAAAATACAGAATTTCTATGATGTTTAAAAAAGTATATACTATAAATTAAAAAAAAATTCACAACAATTGCCAGAATTTCTTGTTCAAAATAACAAAAGCAATGCCAAAGTGTTGATGCTCCTTTGATAGTTTCAACAGTTGTGTGGTTCTGCACGCTGTATAAGCAATGGTAAGAGCTGCAAGAGCTCCTGACCTTTTTCACTTTGTCTAAGACAGACCTGTTAGCATGTTTTCCCCTTTAAACTGCTGTGGTATATTGTCTAAAATTGTTCTGAGAGAAGTGTTATCTGGAAAAAGTCACCGTAACAAGCCCCTTTAGGAATGTGTTCATCATGTCACAAAATGCTGCATTAGTTAATTTTCTCTTCCTAGCACTACAGCAGACCTTCAAATTAATAGCTACTGCAAACTATAGGCAAACAGTAGGTGCCTGACTTAATTAACTCTGACTGAGTGTGATGTGATTTGTATCTTGGTGTTGTTTGTGCTAAAAATGGGCGCGGTTTCTCCTATGGCATGTGGCTGTATTTCTCCAAAGGGCTGGGATACTTGAGGAGCAAGATTACTTTATTGTTATTTGATGATTTAGTTATCATTATGGTCTGCAGACCAGAAGATCTGCAAACACCAAGGCACAGGTAATGGAGTATTGCCAAATTAATTGCACTATTGTTTTGATGAAGAACTCTTATAAGCAATATATAAATAAAGAAAGAAACAAACTATTAATAGAAATACTAGAACAGACTTGCTGTATGGTCTAAATAAAAACAGACTCTATGATGACATGGGTTATCTGAAGACCCCACTGCACTCAAGGCAGGAATTTCTTATTTTTTTATTTTAAGGGTAAATTCTAATCCCAAGGACTGTTTCCTCCCTGCACCACCATGGCCATGCACAATTCCTCTCAGCTACTCAGGGTAGGAAATTCAGCCACCCCGTTACTGGAATGGTTATACGTCTTTGTTTTCCTAATTCTGGTGAAGTATTTACTTCACAAAACTTCTGGAGACACCATGAGTGCAGTTGAACACTATCAAAAAATGGCCTTCTTCCCAGGAGTCCTTCTGGACAGAGAGATTTTATCTTCACTGGGGGGATCACATAAAATAATGATGCTGTTGCCTTGTGAAGGTACAAAGTCATTGTGAAGTGTGCTCATAAAAACCCTGTCTGGATACAGGTGGCATCCTCCAACTGTCACCTCTCTGTCCTGCTGCACAGGAGGTATTCCAGCATAGCAACACGTGCTTCAATTTTGTACAAATTTAAAAAAATATGGAGATTTTTTTTTTGTCAAAATTTGTAATTGTGACTGTTCTGTCCTTTTTTCATCATGGTGAAAAGACTTCTACATTTTAAGACATAAAATGCAACATGAAAAGTACACACAAAAATACTATTTTTCTTTAACTCTGCTACAGAATGTGTGGCAAACTCCACATCAGAAATAGAATATATTATAATAGATTATAAATAATAATGATCAAACAACTAAAAAATAGTTAATGCTTAGAGTCACCCCATGTTGGAATACCTGATGAATATTAATAATTTCTGGTTTGTTTTTAAGGGGCCTTCTCCTCAGATATTATATTTGAAGGGAAGCAGTACACTTCTCTTGTGGTTGCTAATGGTACCTTTCTATTTTGAGTTGAGTCCTTACGGTTTTTGCAGAGTACCAAATGTTCCTATTTCCTGTGAGAAGGGTTTCCAAATGAGCCTTTGGCAATATTTCTGAACAAAGTGGGAGCACTGTAGGAGTAAACTGGCTTTGCCTCTCAAATCTCCATGGGCTTATGAGGCAAAATGGCTTTAGCAGGGAAAGTAGGTTAAAGCAAGGACAGACAGCCTCCTCAATCAACAGAGCTGAAAATAAGCATAAATAACCACCTGATCTAGTACATTTAAGACTCAGTAGTCCTTAAAAAGACCACAGGTCAAAAAGCATCAAGTGATTTAGACTTAAAAAAGATGTTCCTTAACCGTTACTTGGATGATTTAGCTTTAAACTGGGTTTACTCTATAGAAGCAAATTTAAAAATCTCATTTGATATAATCTTAACCTTTGAAAGTAGTCTGTTTTTTTGGATGTCAACACTTCCTGAAAACCTGAATTATTTTTTTTTCTTTTTGTGTGTGTGTTCCTGCCAGTGTATTTTAGTAAGGATTACAGGGTTTGGGATTTTGTTGTGGTTTTTTTCAAGCATTGGACCATAGGTAAGTTGCTTGTATGAGAATTATTAGGAAAAATAGTGTCTTGTTAATTATTTTTAGAATTTCTTCTTTCAGACACAGATTCTCTAGGAATTAAAATATTTTCCTGTTTTTTCCCCTATGTAGTTGAATAGCTTTTGCTGTTTTTTACCATGTAAGTTCTTAGCAACAATATGGATTTTTTCCACCTCCTACCCATAGCAATAATGAACTGTTACTTCTGGAAATCCTTTTGTAAGGTCCCTAATATATGGTTACACTGCTTCTCAGCTCCAATTATGAATTACCTTGAATGTAGAGATTAATTTTGACACTGAGGATTTTTCATAGTACCAAAATTTACTAACAGTAGTTCTGCCACTTATGTGCCATTCTCAATAGTATCACTGTGTATCACTGAGGGAAATTAAATTCTGACAACAGAAGCATCTCATTCTTCTCAGCTTTTTTCCCTTCTTTTTGTAATGAAACAGTGCCCCCAAGAGCTTTTTTTTTTTTCCAGGAAGGGGCAGTTTAAGAAAATTAAGTCAACCATTCATCAGTATATTAATCTCTGAATGTAAAAATTCTGCCCAGCATTGCAACCAGAGGTGTTGGTTTGAAGAATGGTTTAAAGACAGTTTAATTTGGTTTTCTTATTTTATGCCCAATAATAGAACGTTAACTAAATGACTGAATTCCTCTAATGGTTCCAGTTTGGAGAGTTTTCTCTGCCTGCAGAGGGTATCTTTGCTGGCACTCTGAAGAGAGGGAGGAAGCTGCAGAGCATCACTTCTCAGCAAAGGTCTTTATGGCAGGGCTGCTTTTGTCCTTTGCCGGTTGACATCAGGACAGCTGGCAGTGGTCCAGGAGGCAGCAGGAAGCACTATTTGTTTGTGTGTGGATAAACAGAGAAGAAAGATAGCATGAAGTGAACAAGAACAAAGAGAGAATAAACAAGGAACAGCTTTAGTTACAGCAGAGTCATAAAAATACAAATACCAAGCCTATTACGTATTTTGCTAAAATACATGAAATATACGCAAAAATAATCAGGAATAGCCTCTACCACTCAGAGAGGCAGATTTTTATGATAACCTGAAGTGATAAAATTTTTCAACATTTTTTAAGTGTCAAGAGTCATTATTACTTTTTTTGACCCTGAAAAACATCTACTACAAACAGAATTTTGGGTAGTTTGTTGTCTTTCTCTCAATCCCATTGCATGGCTTTGCCAAAAGTTGAAACTCATAAATGAAATTTTAAAAATCACACATAAGCAAATAATTGCTTTAAATAACTTTCAATAGCCTGTCACAGGAACAGCTCAAGACTTCATCTGCCACAGAAGTAGGAAGTTTAAATAGTAGGCATGGTCTCCCCAAACAGCCTGCTCATATTTCTCTTCAGCAGAGTGATCTCACTTTCTCAGGTGTATCTCTACAGACCATTTTCAGCCAGGTCCTAGGCCCCTGAGAGATTCAGGGGTGGAAGTCAGCACTTTGAACTCTACCTGGACAATATGCAGAGCTTTTCAGACTGGTAAATACACGTGAAAGCCTTTTGATAAGACCTGTGCCAGAGCAGGAATGCAGTAACAAGATGACGTTGTTCAAATCAAGCATACAGCCAGCCAGATGTGGTTATTTCTGACTTGCACAGATTTACCTGAATGAAGATGAGTATGAGAGAGAGAAGTACTATAAAACACACATAGAACAAATAAATCATAGCATTCCTAAGTACTCCCAAGTTCCAAAGAATAAAAGTGTGCTCTCTGTCATGGGAGAGCACCAGAGCTTAACTCTGCGACGTGTGGCTTTGTTCTCTCCATAAGAGTTGTCTACATCCTGCAGCTTCCCACAGCTTCATTACGTAATCACTAAATATTTTTACATGGAAATTATAAACTCATTTTGGGTCACAGAGTGTGTCCATTTTTTAGCTCACTGAGTTTAGAAACTTAATTATTCCTCCTTATATTAGAATTACAACTAATTAGGAACTAATTACTACTAATAAAAGAAATGTGCTGTAATTTATCTGTCAAATGCATCCATGTACAAATATTTTAAAGGCTATAATGGCCTCTCAAATAAATGTAGATAAAGATCTACTCTCTTAATAACTATTTTATGGATCTTCATAGCTTTGACAACATGAGTCTGGTTTTTCCAGTCTGTTAGCATCACAGCACATACTTTAGGGGTGGGAGAATAAACTGTCCTATGGGGAAATTAAAAAAAGAGTTTTTAGGTGTCTTGTGATAGTTGCAGACACTTTGGGGTGAGTCCCTTGTGTTTTGTGCTTAATATAAACACAGGGAAGTTGTGGTACAGCTAATCAGCATGGCCTTTCACTAGACATTCAGGGCATTATTTGCAATTCAGTGGATTTGTTTTGTTCTGATTAATAATCTGACAAATTTCTGAGCTTTAGGAAATATTTCACTATCTAACATTTATAAATATAAAAATTACTTGAGGCATTCATTTTCTAGCATTCAAAATTCAACGTTTGCCTTAAATCTGGAAGTTTGCTCTTTTTAGCTTTAACCCAGACAAATATGAACCTTGAATAGGTGTTTGAGTGAGTATGACATTTCTCTGTACAGAAAATAATTCTGCTCTTGAAATTTCTTCCTCTCACCAATTTTAATCAACCTTTCCCAACCTGAGTTGGCAATACCAAAACATGATCCCACACAACAGCTCACTGCTGGTTCAACAATGATCTGCAAGCACATATGTAATGTTCCTCCTGCTTGAAACTCTCAGCTTTGCATTTGTTGACTTGGGTTTGGGGCAGAGGGTGGAGAGGAAGAGGTCTCCTTTTTTTAGGAATATTTGTAACTAATTTCCCCATCTACAGAAATAATTTCTACTTAAAAATTAGAAGTAATTTCAATTGCAAAAACGGGCACTAATTTTTCCCTTTCGTGATTCAATTTCTATGTGGCAGCAAACTCACCAAAGACAAAATGCTGTGGAAGAGAAGATGAGAATGGATGGTTTTATAAGTGGGGTGGAGTGAATTTTAGAAAGGTGGGAGAAAGGTGACCTCTGCTCAGAAGCCTCCCTGCTCATTAGCAGGTGGATGTGGTTTAAAGATTCACTGTGGTGCAAAGAAGGAATCAAATTAGATGTTGTGTGAAGCTCTCATTACTGTGTGTTTCTCTGTATAGTTCCAGCTTAAAGCATGTTGTTCCTTTCATAGCAGCCCCTCAGATTACAGTATCTCATCCTTTCCACATCAAAGTGCTGTCAGCACTTTTATAGTATACAAAGAACGCAGAGATAATTTTACAATACATTCTCTTCAAACAGCTTTGACTTGTGCAGTTGCAACATTTCTTTTTATTCTGGGATTTGCAAAGGAAGATGCACTAAAATGAGTAGCATCTTAAAGCTGAACAAAAACAGGGAACGAAATATCTATTTAAAATTTGACCAAAGCACCTCTGCAGGGATGGTGAGGATTTGAGGAAGTCAGTTCTTCTCAAGTGCCATCTGAATTACACTTCAGTCAGCTACTAAGAACCACTGGAAGTGTGGAAAATGTTCATTCTTGAAAAGCATGAATCTTTTTATTTACTAGCTAAAAAAACTTGGTACCTTAAAAAGTCTCCTGTAAAATATACAGTAATGTCAGATCCCACTCTTCACCTCAAAGGCTCAGCCTCAGCTAGTAGCCAGCAGCTGGGCTCACTGTCTTGACCTTACTGCTCTATGAGAAAGTAAAATGATAAAATAATGAATACAGGGGAAAAGTGACTGAAAGGCAGCAGAATGACAGAACTTAATAGAACTGACTTTAACTTTGTGGGTCTTTCTTTAAACCCACTCTGCCAAGAAATTTGTTTTCTTCTCAGTGATGATGCAGCTATGCACATAGCATGTGTAAATGCTTCCCACTGTATTTCCTTGCCATGTTTGTCATTTGCCAGCATCTGTAGAAGAGGTTGTCACAGAAGTGAGTAATGATAGGACGGAGAACAGAAATGAGAAAAGCTGACAACCTGCAAAAGGGAGGGCAGCCTGTGTGTTGGCCAGCAGACAAGCAATTCCATGTGGTTCATCCACCCATCTCCCATTTCAAGCATCCTCAACACCTGGGACTGGAGTAATCTGGTACAGGACTTTGCCTCTTTTCCCTGGTGGAAGGCTAAAGGTGTTGGATCTTACTGTCATTGGTGCTGAACTGAGCTACTACAGTCAGTCTTTCCAAAACAAATGATAGACTTAGGTTTTCTGATATTCTTCCTGCTATTTCTACATAGGCAAGTAATAACCTAACAAGCTATGGAGTTTCAGGTGAATGTGCTTTACCATTGTTAGGAAGACTCAGGGATCTCTTCTGTGCCATTGGGGTTGAAGGCAGTGCAACACAGGAAAAATATTGGACCTCGCTGTTGGCACAGAAAGGATAAACCTGTGTCAGCAGGTGGGACCATATTTTTCTTTCATATAGGAGCTCTAGAGTTTTGAGTTTATCCCAAATTACAAGGAATTCAGGTTGGTTTTTTTTTTTTTTTTTCAACAGAAAATTCAACTACAGCTGAATGAATAATTACCAAAGCACTGTATTTAATTTTCAAGGTTATAATACAATGTTCAAAGAATTATTTCTTAGAATGAAAAAGCAAAGCATTACTGTGAAATAAGAACATTCTCATGAAAGCAGAAAACTCAATAAGAGAAAGAGAAAAGTGAGTATTTGGATAATTTTTTTTCTTTACTTTTTGGAAAAAACATATTGCAATCATAAAAATGAAAGTTTAGAACTATATATACTATGTTTGTGAGATCTACCTCTACCTTAATGCCGTTCAACTTTGCCTCAGAATCATAGATGATTTACATGCAAAACTACTTCATCCTTCTACGTTTGCTTTTGCTCCCTTATCTTATTAGCATATGACACAGCACTATGTCCTTGGCTCTTCATGAATGCAAAGGGACAAATACTTTGCAATAATGTTCCATCTTACGGAGAGGTCACAAACCGATCTTGGTTACTTTGGTGTAAATCTGGAGAAACTCGGCTGAGGTCAATAGACTTACTCAGGCCTGAAATCAATTAGTGCTCTGGTGTGAGATGGAGCCCCGCTCCTCGGCCCAGTTCTGGCATTGAGATGCAAATGGGAGCGGCGGGGAAGAGGGAACACTGCCCGGCATGCCAGCGGCAGGCGGGCCGCCGGAATCCTGGCAGCGCTCGTGCGGGACAGGCGAGGAACAAAGGCGGGGCGTGCCCGGCCGGGGCGGCCCGGGGAGCGACACGGCCGGCGGGCAGCCGGGGAGAGCCTCAGTGGAAGGGGCCAATTGTTATGCAGCCATGCAAGAACGCAAACAAAATGCAGCTTAAATACTCCTCCCCCGAGCCAGCCCCCTCGATTATGCTTCCAATGACCGCAGTGGTAGCTGTGGTGTCCATATTTCCATTTCGGTCCCTGGCATCTGTGGGCACAGGCACTGAAGCAGAGCCCAGTGGGATGCCTGGAAGGCAGTGTTGTGCCAGGTTAGGGATGGGCTACATCAGTTTAGACAAAATGATGCTTCCTGACACCCTCCCTGTGTGAGCCACCCAGTAGGAACAGGCTGCGAACACACACACACCACAACGTCCCTTTCCATCTCCTTCCTGTGTCTTACCTCCTACACCAACAACCAAGCAATTAAGAACATGTAGTAGTATATTGTATCAGTCTAAAAGTTACACTTCCCACCTGATGTGTGCCATTACATAATTTTTTACACAGAGAATCTAACCCAAAGTGGCACATATCTCGTATCAGTGGCTGAGTCTCATTTGTTCTCACAGAGGAACCCCAGTAGTACAGTGGGATGTTTTGGGGGTAGGGATCTGCACTCTTGAAACCCCTTCCCCAGGCAGCCTGTTCTCCAGCTTGCATTAGCTGTAATAAAAGGCAGAGGGATTAAGAGTTTTGTTTCTTTTGCCATGTCAGTATTTTCCCATATAGGGGAAATGGATTAGGATTCTATAGGATTCTATATAAGAAAAGGACTAGGATTCTATATAAGAAAAAATAACACTGCAATAAACTTTTTAAATCCTGTGTCATATTTACCCACTAGTGATTTTTTCCCTCTGGTAGCACATGTAAATAAATATGAAGAAAATAAATACTGAATAGGCAGCTAATTCTGGAAGCAAAGGATGACATCAAATTTAAAAAGGAAATTAATTCTCCATTTCTTTTTGTTTAGTTTTTATTATAATTATTTAGTGCTGTTTACCTTTCTCCATTTGTTATGCTCAAATTGACAAGTCTGGGAAAAATAGTAAATATAAAAAAACCTTGATAAACTCCTTGATCTCTGACAAGCAGAGAATAAAGCTGTATTTGAAAGGGATAAATAGTAAGGAATTGCTTGATTTTTCTGAAGTTTGCTTTTTAAAAAAATTCAGGAATACAAAATATTAATTTAATTTTGCAGTAAGTTTGAACTAACTGAGCTTAGTCTTTGAAAATAGTAGAATTCCATCTTAGACAGCAAATTTGACACTTTATTTTGAAAGATAGTTCCAAAAGGGAAACTCACTTGCTCCCTATTTTACTCCCTACTGCAAAGTCCATATGACTTTCCAAGCTGTTGTCGTACCTACATATAAATACTCTGCTACTAAACCTGATGGTGGTCATTTTCTTCATCCACAGCACTTTTAGACAACCTGGAACATATATCTCTGCTTTGAGCACTAGCTGTAAAATTATTTTTGTAAAAATGTAAAAAAAATATTTTTTACTAGCTGTAAAAATATCCATTGTAAATGCAAAAGAGAAAGCTTCTGACTCTTATTATCACATCTACATTAAGCTCTTGTAGGTAAAAGATTTATTATGGAAAAAATTATAACAAAGTCAGTGTTTCAGGAACATCCTATTGTGATGAGAGTTATGTATCTTTACTGAACACAGACCTCAGAGCTGACAAGAATCAGGATAGCAATAATTGCCGCTGATCCATCCCAAAGTCCATGAAACATCCAGAGGGGTCTCTGGGCAGAGGCTGAGGAGGGCAGGGATTTGCCATTCTCCTTGGCTAAAGCCCCAGACACAAGATGTCATATTAGAGCCTCTCAGAACTGGAAGGTGACTGGGGCTTATAGGTCAAAACAAGGAATCTTCTTCACATCAGTATTACAGAAGGAAATTACATGAATTAGTTAAAAAAGCATTCTGAGGGCACTGAAGAGAGACAGAAAGTGTTCTATTTCTAGTTATAGGGTGCACGTGGCTGGGTCATGGCCATGCCTGCAGTAGATGTTGTCATGCTGGGGGCCATATGCTTTTAAGTTTCTCAGGAATTAATAAAGTCATGACTCTGCTTCCCTCAGCCTCCCCCACAGGTCAGCCAAATTATGGGGTGTGCTGCTCCAGTGTGCTCTCACAGGCGATACTTTGAAAATCTAAATTCATCTCCTTTGCACAGGGAACACAAAATAATTCTACTGACAAGTATCAAGGCAGACTCTGCACAGCAGCTTTGACGTGCAGAAATCCTGGCTGAGCCTGGTGAGCTGGCAGGGCTGTGTAGGAGGCAGACAAGTGGAATTCCAGTTTTATATATGGGCACATGCTAAGGAGTTTTGAGGTATTGTGTTCTAGCTAACTCCTGTCTGCAGGGCTTTAATCCATCAATCACCTTCCAGATCTATAGTATTTACTTTCTTTTGCTAGCCACAAATCTGAGATGGCCCTGATACATGTCAGCCAGAACAATATTTCCATTTATTGATATCATTCAATACACTGAGTGCATTGACCATATACAGAATTAAGTGATAGGCTGATTTTTATTTGAGGGGGATTGTAGTGGTCAGAAGTAAGGACAAAATTTAGGGCTTTATCCCTTCTAGGCTGCTGAGTCTCCTCAATTTGTGTAGAGTTCAGTGAGGAACAGGGGACAAAAACTCCTTATGGAATGGTGTCTTTGGGAAGGAATGTTGTCTTGTGACAGCCAGCAAAGCTAAGCTGGCAGTGGGGACAGCGTCTGTGCTCCCCATGCATCTGATATTACTCAAACGACTTTGCTCAGAGTATTACATAGTTCTGTATGTTGCAATAGAAGGTCATTGCTGTTGCCAAATTCTGCACCTCTACTTACTGAAATAAAACCATAATAGAATATATATGTAAAAATTCCTTTCCTCTATTACTATAGTGATTTGTCTTAAAAGATACTATCATAAACACAATAAGTAACAATTACTTCATATAAAAACAAACAAGCCCTGTGACCTGGTTCCCTTGAAATGTTAAGCAATTCTGACTGGAACAGGAACTATCTGCTAAGAACGGTGGATTGTTATGGTGAAGCTGGAGGACGTCTGTTTTATAGAAATGAAACTAATGAATTAAGAAAACCCAACATTGATTCGATAAGTTTGCATTACTTAAAGTAGTTGCCATGAGAAGTCACTGAAAAAAGAGGTTTTTATATTTTTGTTTTGAATCGGACTATGCTCATGGTGTTAAAAGTGTGCATGTATGAAAGAAGAGTTATAGAATCTTTAGTGTTGACCTTCTTTTGATAACTTAGCTTTGGCATAGCCTCTGCTTTTAAATGAGAGCACTCTGTAGTGCTGGCTTAAACTCACTGGATGGCTAGTGAGCTTCAGCAGGTTTAGCACTTCTCTGCTCTAGACATAGCATTTGTATGTTTTCTTCCTTCCCAAAGAAGTAAATTATTTATACAGCATCAACCTTTTTTAACCTAGCTTCTGACAGGCTGGGATTTTTCCAATCTCAGTTGAAACTGTCTAAATAATTTATCAAGTATTCTTTCAGCGTACAATGAATTCTGAAACCTAAGAAATGTTAAATGAGATTCTCTGCCCTTACAGTATGAGTGGGTTACTGAGGTTAAGCTAGTATTTTCTTTGAACTTTTCTCAGTCCCTGTTTTCTCCCATTGTACAGTCTCCTTTTTCTCTCCTACTGTCTATTAATTTTCATGACATTTTCTATTTATCAAACTGTTCCTTTGTGTTTCTGTTTCTCTTGCTATCTCTTCCCTTGCTGATGTCTTTCTATACCTCTTCTTCATTACAGTAAGACAGCTTTCCTTTAAGATGGTCCTCCAGAGAGAGGAAACATTGATTTCTAGTCCCAAGCTGTACAGGCAGTCCTGGATCTTTCAGTACAGCCTCAAATTCAACTGAACCTTCTCCCATCCCCATTAAGAAAATGATGACAAATCACAGAATCACAGAGTCATAGAATGGTTTGGTTTGGAAGGGACCTTTACAGGTCCTTTACTCCAAGCTCCATGTACAGGGACACACAGACCAAGTTGCTTAGAGCCCCATTCAGCCTGGCCTTGAGTGTTGCCAGGGATGGGGTATCTGCCACCTCCCTGGACAGCCTGTTCCAGTGCTCTGTCACCCTCACCATAAAAAATTTCTTCCTTATGTCCAGCCTAAATCAAACCTCTTACAGTCTAAAATCATTACCCCTTGTCTATTGCTACAGGCCCTGCTTCTTAAGAGTCTTAAAACTCTTGAGATCTTCGGTAGAGAAGGAAGATGTTTGCACAGAACTTGGATCTGCAAACAACACGTAAGCTTGAAAAGACATATTTCCAGGTCAGGTATCTCACATACACAAATTCCAATCTATTTCTATCTGGTCAAAACTTCCTCAAAGATTGCCTTTTTTATAATGCTTCAATAACTATCTCTCAAAGAACCAGTCAAGAAGTTTTCAAAAACACAAAAAAATCCCTCCACCAAAACTTTGAGTTTTCAAAATTTTACAGCATGTATTTTAATCCTTTTAAAGTTTAGTCAGTGGTTCAGACTTCCAATTTTCTTTTCAGGAAGAAAAAATAATGAAGTAGCACCCCACAGAGATTTTTATTTAGACTCAGCAATTCAGTATTGTATCCCGTATAAATTAATGATGTCATGGACTATGCTTCAAGACTTCTGAAGCAGCATAATGTTGCTGAAAACAGCAGAAGTCTGGACTGGCTGCTGAATTTCTGTAACTCTGCTGTATCATAACTGTTTAAAGTGAACATTATTCCTTTAAGGAAACTATTTAATTTTAACGTTTAAAGCAAAGCTGTCTTTGGAGAAGCTGACCTGCCTGAGTCCCTGTGTCAGAGAAGAAATAGTGTCCAGGTATGATTTTGTAGGAAATGCTCACCAAATTATTTTTCTGAAGGTTTCCTCATGCAAAACTGTGTTCTACCTCTAAGTATTAAGAATAGATTTGTTACATTCTAACTTTTGAGTTATTTTTTCACCATATATTGTAAAAAGATCAGTCAAGAATAAAACTTTGATTTTAATTTGAGGAGCAACAGTTCTTCCACTTTATGGCTACTATAATATTCATAAAATACTTTGAAATGATATGTGTAAAGATTTGTTATGAGATACCTGTATATACCTGTTTGTAGACAATAATTTTTCAAAAGTCTACAAAAATTTAATTTTCTCCAATACTCTACTTTGCCTTTTATTTTTTATAACAATATAAAGTTTAATCATGAAGAAAGCTTTGTTTGTCACTTCATAGCTACCTCTGCTGTATTATTTTCCTTTTTAAAAACCAGTCTACTTACAGCTGAAGAAACAGGGAAGGGATGTTCTATAATCCCGACTTGCCACTAGATGACGCTCTAAGTACAAAAACACAAACTTCAGCATGTTCATAAATCTATGTGTGAATTGCTTAAACACATTATGTGTTCATTAATTTACTGCTCTTATGTGCTTATAAAGATTGATGATATGGAGGCACAGTGGCCTGTGAAAAATTGGAAAAAACAGTGGTTCTTCTATTCAAAACTTTGGCGATGGATATTTCCCCTGGTATGTCTATGGCCACAGCACATTTAACTTCAGTATTAATTGTCTTGGTCACTTGTGCTACAGCACACTTGCTAACAGCATTTTTTTTTCTTATTTGCTTGAAGCTTACCCTAATGTGGTCAAATGCCAAAATTTACTATGCTCCACTCCTGTGAGGTGTAGTAATTTGAATAGCTACCTAGGTGTTGAAATACACTATGTATTACATAGATATGTTATATAGAAGCATGCACACTCACACATATTTAAAAACTAGAATTAACAGATAAATGCTATTAATAACTGTGTATTCACCTGACACCTCCCTCACAGACATCTTTACATAAAATAAAGTAACATAAAGGAATCACTGTCATGTCAATGCCTTCCTTGTAAAGTGTCTTCATCTGCACTGTTTCTTTATAAAAGATGTAAGAAAAAGTTATGAAACTACATTGGAAAACTTGAGCTGCTGGAGTGCCAATTATGTATAATTACACTTCAATGCTGTAATTGTTTATGTTTTGTATCATCTATTTTAAAAAAATGACATTTCAATCTTTCAAATTTAAAATGGTTGAAATGCTTATCGTCAAAACACAATATGCAGAAGAAAATAAGAAAAACAATCTAGCAAAATTTCAAACAGAAAGGTTGCTATTCTAAGAAAAAAATGCTGGGATTAAAAATATTTCATGTGTTCTAACCTATAGTTCCCTCTGAGTGCCTTATCAGCAGCAGAGTGTGTTGTTCAAGCTGTGTGGAAAAACTTTGGGATTTGAGAGAAGTGGGCACACAACACAATTACAGTGACAACTTGTTTGAAGATGCCTTGTGTTTGCATCAGTGGCAAGCCTGACTGATAAAAATTCTTCCAAATCCTAGAATAGCAAATTTGGAATGTGCACAAAATTAGAAGATGGGCTTTTGCAGCAGAACATTGATGTGCAAGATTATTAATTGTTACTTTTATATTCATGGGTCGATAACGTTAAAAACCTTCATGTGTACATTTCTCTCAGTCTGTGAATGTTGGTATTTTAGGTACCATGGCAATGACAGCTTTAATGGGAGCAGACTTGGCCACCCTGCTGTGAGAGAGTAGTGAATCACACGATTTTAATCTTTCATGTATTGACTTTCTAACTCTTTAAAATACATTCAGCTACAGACATAAAAGACACTGAAGCTCTGTTTAATAAACAATTTAACAAGATTCTGAACTTCATTAATAAATTAAAGAATATATTTACTCATATGGAAGCCTGACCTGAATGTCTAGATTTCTTCTTTGCTTCTGTATTTACATGTTAAAAATCCCTTAATCTTCTGGTTTGAGATAACTTTTATTAGGATTGTCACTAATGACATGCTATGAGGATTTACATGGAGATTTTTCTTCTGTGTTTTCCAACCAGTGACATCCTAACTATTTTCTATATAAATTTTAATGAAAACTCAGTTTTTAATGAAAAAAGTCCTTGTTGTTTGATGAATCAATACTTAGGCTACTTAAAAAACGAAGTACCAATACTCACTTATTTCCTGAAAAGTACCAGGAAGATTAAAAAAAAAAAGAAGTTTAAGCAAATGTTATGTGCAGTTTACACCCTGACTCTGCCCAAGTAATGGATTCTTGTGTCAACATATGGCTCCACTGGTTGAAATGGTTTCAGGGCAAAGGGAAGGGCTCTCATGAATCAAAGAGCAATGTTTCTCATTGCAAGAAAAGAATAAATCATGACCTGTTCTTCCCCATTACTGCAAATAATGAGATTTTTTAAATTATAATATTTGATTTAATTTTTTTTATGGTTTTAGGGCCTTTTGGTCTCATATTTTCAAGATTTCCAGAACAATCATGATAGATAATTATTTTTTAGATATAAAAATTAATCCACACTTCTAGTTCTCCTAGCTATACTGGCAGTGTAGACCTCTTCTGTGTGCTCAGCTGTGTCAGCAGAAAAATGCTGTCTCCACTTACGTCAGTCAGGAATGTGGTGCAGCTCCACCAGCCAAAAAATCCCCTCTGTCAGCATGGCTGGGGTCTGTAGGAGGGTCTGTGGCAGCCGGGCTGCTCTGGCAGTGCCGCAGAGGCGATAGAGGCCAGCCCTGAGAGCCACGTGCACGTGGGCACCTGCGCTGCCAGAGCCCCAGGAACCTTTGAACCTGCAGTGATAAACAGCGATCAGCAGCTCCATGTGTGTTTAAACCTGAACTCCTACCCCAAGGATAAAATCTGCATTTTGTCCCGAGGTTGGCCACAGCTTCCCTGCAATGTCAGCCGTGCACAAGGGACGCTCTGGCCCTGCGGAGCCTGCCTGACGCCACCCACGCCAAAGTCCAGCCGTTTGCACAGTGAGAATGTGTGGATTTACACCTGCATGTCTTACAGCTCTCCGTGGTTCTCAGACTTCCCAGCACTAGCAAAAGCTTTATCTCTTAACTTCTATTTCTGTCTTGCCCAGCATGGGAACAATACATTTTGTTTCCAACCTGTATCTATCAGGTACCATGTGTGTAGGTCTCAGAGGCTGTCCCTGTTCGAGTGATAAGAAAGTGCAGCCAAATTACAGCAAAGAGGATGAAAATTAGAGCAATAGAAAGAAATTAAAAGGAATATGGCCCAAAGGATACCAAAATCAACATCTCCCGTACTCTTTTAGAATATATTTTGAGAAAAGTCCATTTCAAACTCTGGTTGAGGAAAAAACCTGAGATGATTCCTCATTGTGTCTCACTGGTTTGAATGTAAAGCATTCTCAGACTGATGTAGGATTGTTTTCCCCACACACAAAATAACGAGAGTGAAAAGTGTCACCTGTGACACTGAGTGAAGTCCACACAGAGGCCGGCTCCCAGACACTCTGTGTGAGAGAGGGGGCAAAGGAGGTTCAGCTAAGAGTACAAGGTCTTTTGGTCAGTCAGTAGCTCTGGGATCTGAGTTCTGAAGAGTGCAGGGGGGAGAGAAAGGAGAGCAAATAGGGCATTATCCCAGCTGTAAAAAGATTTACTGAGAGCACCTTCTGAACTAAGGTGAGCAATAATTTTCTACATGTCTGCACAGCACTCACTCTGCTTGTAGGGTATTTTTAATGACTGAAATAAAATATTTGAAGTTGAATTGAGCAGACAGACATTATTTTAAACTGACATACAACTAGTATAAAGTATATATTCTTTGCAAAAAATGAATGAAAATATGCAAAAATGAGATTCTTACTAGTTTTTAAAAATCCATTTGAATGAGTCCCCCATCCTTCTGCAGGAGAAGGCAGAGAAAGGGAGAAGTGTTTGAAAGTCAAAATACTACTTTGCACATCTCTGATGTTTTCCTTTCTAGGATCTCTAGTGCTTTACAAGCTTAACGTGATTAACTTTATGCTCAGTAAGCAGTTCTGCCCATAAAAATAGGTAGGTCTTTACAGGATTAGGGCCTCAAATTGTCCTTAAAGTGGTGAGCAGTGAATATCACTGCTTTAACAGACAGAGCTGTATAAATAACAGATACTGTGATTTGCCTAAAGATCTGTCAAAATGAAAATTGTATGGGATTAACTTGAAACAAAACAAAAGAGTGTTCAAATTTGCAGCAAGCTGCAAGGAAAAGGAAAGCAGAAAGAAAGAAAGAAAAAATAACATAATGAAACATTTCTTTTGATTAAAATATGAAACATTTCTTTCTTAGCTCTTTTCAAAGCTCTTAAAATGTCATTCTTTAGAATAAAATGAAAATTATTTAAAATTACCGGTTAGAAATGAAGTAGTAATTCTCAGTATGTCAAACTGAAATGTCTACTTTTCTTTGTACACAGCGTGACAATTGTCACATCGTAAAAAATGTCCTTTGGTGGGGAATGTTTTGTGGTGTCTGCTCTAGGGCGGGTCAGGCGGAGCTTTTGGCACACGGCTGTCAGTGGGAGCGCTCCCTCGGTTTGGAGGGGTTTCAGGGGTGGCTGCACCTGCTTTGCTGCCTGTCCCAGGAATGGCCCCCTTAGTGCCCAGTCAGCTCCAGGGGTGCCCCGCACAGGGCCCAGCCAGTCCAAGGCACACACCGATTTTGCAGCACTGAGGCCCCCAGATGAACAGCCACAGAGGCCTGAAGGGGTCTGATTCCTTAATGCCACAGGCCCATCTTCCCTTCATGCCCAGGCTGACCCACCCCATCTCCCTCAGGCATCCCTTTGCCATTTCTGTCTTCTCTCACATCTCTTGGCACACACTTTGTGCATGCAGATTGCACAGAAAATGACTCAATTTTTTTCTGATTGTTTCTTCTCCTTGTGTTAGTTGGGGAAAGATCTCGTACTCTGAAAAACTTGCTGATCATTTTCTAATGAAAGCCACTTAGAGGATAAGCAATAGCAGAACCCCCTGCACAGGAAAGGGCTGAGGCAAGACTGCAGCTCTCAGGGACTTCAAGAGGATTTTGATGACCATGAACAGAAACCAGTGTTCTGAGAAAACCTGAAAAGTTTCCTGAAGTCCACTGCTAGCTCAAGGGAAGAACAGATGACAAAAATATTTCTTTGCTGAAGTCATACAAAATATATATTAAAAAAAATCATTTTAAAACTATTTAAAATTCAGTGTGAAATCATGTGTCCACCAAGCAAGTGTTAAGACTTGGACTTCATATAATTTACTGCTGTACAAAATCCTGTTTAATTAGTAAGTACCCTACTCAAAAATGAGTTGAAGAATGTTGCTTTTCAAATTATATGCAGTATCACCAAAACATTATTTTATTTTTACTTTATCTCAACCACTTTATTAACAAAATAAATGATGTGCTACTGATATCTTCTATATTTATCTTTGTAACAGCACAGATGATAGCTTCTGTTTACTTTTGTAGGTGTAAGTATTTTCAGGGCTGCAGAAAAGCTTTTGGCCAAATGACTTGGTACCGCAGTTCTGCAGGAGCAGAGAGAATATGTGCTTCTTTTCCAAATAAGTCACACGCAGTAATGGGATCAATTTCGAGTTGAAAAGAACAGCCTATTTTGTTATTCCAAAATGCATGAATAGACACAGCAAGTGAGGATGAACTCAACTAATTTCAGAAAACTGAAGGTCCCCAGCACAGGTTTTTGAGAACATTCGCAAACAGATGCCTCTGGGAATTTTCAAGACTACCTGCAGGTCACCTTGTATTCATCGATTCCTTTGGAAGCAGGAACCTGATTGTCAGTGCAGTTTTGAAAATCTCATTACACTTCTACTGCAGATTTGGAGTCCTAATATGTTGATTAGAGTGACAAGAAACAAGTTTCCATTCACTAAGTGTAGTTAATACAAATGTAATGCTAATATATATTTTAATAAATGGTGCAATTGATACTTATGGAAAAAAAGGGGTTACTAACAGCATATTTTCCAAATCTCAATTTGCACGTTTTTTGTGCTGTAATTGTACATTCAGATTGGTACAAATTAAAAACCAGCTTGTCTACTAAAACTGGAGACATAGTGTGGATAGTGACATAGTGAAATAATGTAAGTTAAAGTTTCTACAATAGAATTTGAATAAATATATATTAAATTTTTTGCTTAAATAAACATTTATGAAAAGCGTGTAGTAAGAAATCTCCACCTGGAGTAAAGGTTATGTGCAGTTGCAATTTTGAATGATTATGCACACCATCAAGAGCAAACATTTTTAGAATAACAAGGAAAAGTGCAAATGCAAACCAAGATTAAAAGCAGTTATTCAAATCAAGACTCCATGATTCAGATCTGTAATTTATATCCCTTTGCTTTACGTGTCAATCCATTGTGCTTACAGTATTTTCCTCTAATGTAATGAAGCTCTCGAATTGGAGACCATATAGTTGTACTGAGCTGCAAAGACATCTTTCTAATCTCTCTGATTCCATTTTACTCATCTGTTAAGGGAGAATAAAAACTTTTGTCTTTTATGGGTGAAGGTACCATGCAAATGCAAATGATATTATACAGAATGGTAATTGAAATGGTAAAGGAGCAAAGGGTTTTAATAAAATGACAATTCAAGACACATGTAAGTGTCCCTGTGTGAATGTTGATTGAAATGAGGAAAGTTAAGAGTGAATTTTAAGTGCCCATAGAAAATTGCATTGAATGTTAAGAGTAAATTAAGAAGTGCATGGGCCAAGGGACAGAGCTGTCTCAGAAACGGATAAAGAAAGAACTGAAATATTCCTTTGAGGATTTGGGACAAAGGATCACTCAGTCCTTGATAACAGTGCAAAGCAGGTTGGGGAATAGGCTGTGGGGAACACAGGCATAGTGACACTTCAAAAGACACAGGAACCTGAAAAAGTTGAAAATGCAGTTAGCGACAGATTTGGATCTGAAGAGGGAAAAAAGCAATAGTGAGCACAGCTGGATATGATCTTTGATGTTGAATTACACAAGGTTTAAGAAGAATTAGGGCCTTTAGAAGATACTGTCATTGGAAATTCTAAGGGGTAACTCCGGGACAGAGCAAAGGCCAAATTTTCCCCTCTGCTCCACCGGCCAGAGCTGCTGCTGGCAGGCTGCTGTGGCAGAGGCCTGGCCAGGTAAGCCTGGCACACATCACCATGCGGGTGCTCACGGCTTCCAGGAGGCACCCACTCTGAGGGGTCGAAATGAAGGGAGCCACAGAGGTGAAGGAACCAACAATGGACTCTCAGGTACACGGAAATTAGCTCTGGGGTATTCCTGCTGAGCCTTGCACACAGGCTGCGTGCCAGGCAGAGCCCTTCGGAGACAGGTGTAAGGGTGAGTGCTGAGGGAAAGATGTGCAGGTACTGATAGCAGAGTGACAGGTAAGCTGCCAGCCCTCTGCATAGGCTATGGAAATGATCCTCTCCTGTTTTCAGGGGCACTAGAACTGTGGCAGTAGTCTTTCAAATTTAACTAAAAATTGCCAAAAAGCAGTACATTTATATGATGTTAGCAGAAGAAAAACCATGACAAGATGGCTGCAGAAAAGAAGGATGTCACCTGGCCCTTCTCATATTAACAGGGGCATCCACACTAGCAATGTAAGACTTACCAGTGCATACAAGGTACTGCTGAAAATGTTAAATGTGATTTTTACTTTTTAAGAAAACCTGTTTATTTTCAAAATGTACGTGGGAGCATGTAAGTGGTGCAACAGAACACAATGGGGAGAATCTGACTCGCTAATGGACACTCTCAAAAAAGGCAGAAAAGAAATAACTGCCAGCATTATCTGGCTAATATGAGAGCTGAGGAGGAAGTATTTGGACAATCTCATCTTCTTCTGGGAGGAGTTCCTAGGGCAAGGCTATTTACTCGTGCAGGGTATGGAAAACTTGCTAAAACTGAGGAGAATGCTGTTTCTGTGAAATGACAGATCTTTGTAGTGAGAAGGAATTTAATGCCAAGCAGCCATATATTGCTGCTGGCATCTAAAATCTCCCAGTTTGTTTGCTCCAGAATTTGCAGCCCAAAGTGGAACAACAACCAGAAGAAGAGAAGGGACCATCCCTTTAAGTCCCATCTCTCTGTCTCACTCTTCAGAGACTGCCTCAGACAGTCAAATCAACAATAATGAAGAGTTTCATGTCAAAGGATGTTTTCTTTGATAGCCTAATCAATCATTTCCTCATCTCCTCCATGCCTTCCATTCCCTGCCTTTGAATTTGCACAATTGCCACTACTAGTGGAGTCTCACTGGTGAAGAGAGCAGCTGAGAAAACACCAGTACTAAAGTTTTTACAGTGCCTAGTTTAAAAACGGTCATCTCCTTTGAATTGAAAAACAAATAAATAAATACAAATTAGACATTTTAATGGATTCCAGCTGAGGAAACCATAGGACACTGAGATATACTCTGCCTAAGATAAGGCTGTCTTCTCATTTTTCATCATTTTACTCTCTGCTCAACTGGTTGGCAGTTATGATGCTGACAGTTTAATCCTAATTTCCGAATCAGTGTCAACAACTATTTATTTCTCTGGAAATGATACGGAAAGACCATAAACGACACAGAGCGTGATGCCAAACAAGCCCTTTCATTTTGGCACACCAGGAGAAGAAAGAAAAAAAAATCAAACAAACGCAAGAAAAGATATCCACAGCCATTTCTTGTTCTTGGAAAGAGCAAATCAAACACAATGCAAGAAATATTTTCCCAGCTAGCATAGGCAGTTAAGACCATAAGAAGATGTGACCAAATTACATTTGATTCCTTTGCTTAAGTTACAGAATTTGTGCTTCTAACATTTGAACTGGCAAACTGAAGAAATCCTACTCTATCAATGATTCTGTGCCTTTTCTGAATCAGAAAAAGACCATCACTACACGAGAGACAAGGGGTGCTGACTTTAATCTAGGAAACAACAGATGTCTGGATCAAATGTAGACTCACTTGCTATATGTCCTTTGGGCATGAGGTTTTGGTTGTGTAAGGCTGTACTGTGACCTTGACAAGAGCCCCAGTGTGTGAACAAGGTAGCTCACTTTATGCTGCTGCTTAAAATGGAGCTGGCACCATAGCTTGTACCAACCTACCCCAGTGGAATGGATCCCTTTCAGCCTGGTTTTTTAACCCTATCTTGCTGACTGATAGAGTAGAAAATGTTCTTAATTCCAGTATCAGTCTTAGGGAGTTTATTAAAAACAAATGCTTATCAATGAAGGCTTGATTCAAAATGTTTCTGAAAAGAAATGCTCTCCAGTATTTACCTAGGAATCCTTTACCTAGGAAACATCTGTGAACAACCTGTTCTCAATTAGCCTGTGCTACCCTGTCCTGAAGCCTGGTACTGGGAAGCACACAATATCCGCAGCTCCCGCTGGAACGGGGCAGTCCTGTTGCCTTCAGTGTTTAACATGTCCTCAACATCTCACAGGATGTGGTCTTCAAGCTCCAGTTCTCAAGCACATGTGCTTAACTTAAGCATGTGAGTAGTCCTATTAATGCTGAAGTGCTTAAAGTTAACCATGTATGTAATTGCTTGCAGGGCTGTTTCCTTAATTAACTACACTCATCCTTTAATCCTCCCTGTCTTTTAACCTCTGCACTGTTACATGCCTCGATTTCTTTAATCAGATAATGAACATTAGGGAAGTTGTTATTTACCGCTTCAGCTTCAGGACTTGAACTAAAAAAAGATGGACCCTTGGATGCTTTGTAGAGACTTATTACTAAACATGGTAAAATTAAAATACAATGGCATAAAAAAGATGTTTTCAGCTTTTGGAAAACATCTTAATTTTCCTTTTGTTAAGTGATGTTTTACACTTCCTGAACTCATGTATTGATTTCTTGACAATTTCTTTTAAAGTTACAATTTCTTGTAACTTTAAAAATTTCACATTGAATGTCTGATAAACTTCCAGGTTTAACTAAAGTTCTATTACACTTTCAAAGCAGTAAATCAAAACTGAAATGCAGCAATGCAAAGATGACAGAATGGCCACATTAAAACCAAACCTCTTGCCACAAAAAACCCCACCAAACCAACAACAACTCTCCCCAGCAATTAAGTTCTAGAAACACAAAATAGAACAGGAAAGAAACCTGACAAAACACCTCTGGCAAAAGTAGTTTTCAAGAGAACATTTTCCAATTACTGTTTTTCATTAAAAGCGTCTGCTAGTTGCACTTTTATATGTTGGATGCACTCCCTGCTTTCTGCCAGTCTCTCCTGATCAATTTTGAGGATGCCAGGAGGGCAGGAAAGCACATTTGCAGTCACCAGGTTTCACTGCCTTTTCTATTCCCTTGACCTACATTTTTTCCCCCCTAATCTTTACATTTTCTCTTTTTCTTAGTTCAGCACGTTAGCATTTCTCCAAATTTTTAATTATTCTGCCTGGTAGTTCCCCAGAGCCCACTGCTTGAACTTTCTCTGCTTGCTTTACCTCTAAGTAAAGACCACCTATACTATACTTTACTGGGCTGTAACCCCCTGTAGTTTCCTTTACTTCATCTGCGTGCTGCAAGCTGTCCCCTTTGGAGAGTTGCCTTTGGAGTATGGCAACAGCAAGTCTATTCTTTCTCAAACGATTTCCCTGTCAGGTTCACTGCTGCTGAAAACAGCATACATTTTGAATCCAGCCATGAAAATCGCTTTGTGATAATCTGCACCCAACACTGCATTATATGGTACTACATTTGCCATTGGGCTGGGAATTCTTCTCTGTTTGTAAATCTGCTTTTTTGACCATATTATTTTGAACACTTCATTTCATGCCTAGAACTGAAAAGCAAATAAAGCATCACAGCAAAGCACTAGATGCTTACCTAAAAAGGAGAATGCAAGCCTATCCAATTTTCCTACAGTATTGCTCACTTAATATAGCGAATAAGCCTGAGGTCCAGTATGATTCCTTCATAATGTACACTGAACTGGATCACTTTCTTCCTCCAGCCAGCTTGCCACTGAGCCAGATGTACTCTACCCATCTTCTCATTACTATGATCAATCTTCCCTCTGCTGATCAGAATTTAATCCTATTAAATCACTAGGCTTGCAGTAAATGCGTATCATACACACGCATGCTTGCCACAGCAGATTACTGTAACTGCCTTTATTTTTGGAACATGCACTCAAGGCTGCCCCAGGCTAATCCGTACAACAATCCTGCTGCATGGCTGCAGGAAGCTGGGAACGGCACAACCCTCCCGTGCAGGGCTTGCCTGGAGCTCACAGACCCCCCTGGCGTGTGATCCGGGATGGCCGGTTTTGGGGATGGGTGGCTGGGAGAACAGAGCAAGCAGCATGGACGTTACGGGCCTGTTCTGCACCTTGTCCAGCTGCTCACAGCTGGGCTGGCACCTGGCAGCAGTTAACACCTAAGGTCCATGGAGGCTTCTACATATCCTGGTGCAGTCCAGTTTTCTCAGTTTTATGGAGAGTTTTTGATTATTTGCCCTAAACCAGCAATAGAACAATAAAGGTCTTGATTAGGGGAGAAAGGTTCCAAGCCATTTAGTAATTTGTAGCTGCCAATGTTTCAACTAGCTTGGGTCACTAGAGGGTGCAGATTAGCCTCTTCAGTCTCAGTCTGGACATTTGTGTTGTGATATGTAGACCTAGACAGCCTTCTGATTTACTGTATTTACTGTAAGTGCTTCAGAGAGGAGGTGTGAATGACTCATTTTGAGTCTGTTTGCATAATGTCCAGTTTTCCTTTTACAGGCACACACTACCAGGGTGCTATATTATGTAGATTGAAGCATTTCATGCCTGTTCCTGCCAGAAACTTGTCAATATAAATATTAACCAGAATAGCAACAAGAAAATTTAGGTATGGCTTATTTGGCCTTTTGATAGTCTGAAAGCAGCACATTCAAATTACATAATTTATAATAAAACAAAAAATACAGGCCAAGGAGTTTTTTAGCCTGTAGTTGATCTCTTCTCAGATAAGATGTACAGAGTTTTCAGTAGATTGGTATTACTTTCTCTGTGAGGCTTGCCAAACGATTGCCCTCCTTTTACTGCATCTAATAACAGAGTTTTATAATTTAATGGTCTCTAAACTTCTTAGGATTAAGGAAGTGATGAAGAGATAACAGATTACCTTTGAATTAAAGTGTTAGTAACTTCATTTAGGAACATAAATACCTGTGACCTAAAAGGTATTTTCTAAGCTATAAATACACAATAGTTAATGTTTTTTCCATTTTATGAAAAACATGACCGTTATGTCTGAATCTGTATTTTGTTTTATATGGCAATAGTTTTAGGTCACATTTTCATCTAGCTATTGTAATGAACAACTTGGATTTACAAATATTCTTGCCAGGCAACTAGTGGTTTGGAAAATAATGAGGATGAGAAAACCTTCCTTGTTCTCTGTGCAGGCTAGACTCTTAATGAGAGATAATGGTGATGAGCTATAAAGCAGAATGGTCCAGCAATGCTCTCCTGAAAGGTAATCACCTAATCATCCCAGAAACTGCACAAGCCAGCATCCTGAAACCCTTTGCTGAATAAAAGCATCTGTCCGGAGCTTAATTAACAAAAAGTTGTGCATTTAAGACTACTTAAGAAAGTCAAGATCATTCAATCAAGAGTGTACCTCTGAGTTCACATGGTTGTTAGTGGTCCTATTGAAGATCTCAGCCACTACAACAAAGAAGCAGAGAGTGTGTTTGTAAACTTTAGCAGAAGGAAGCAGACATGATTTTTCTACATTATATATAGCTGGATTCACTTCCTGGACCACAGGAAGATCAATAAATACTATTTAAATGAAAATATTTGACTGCCCACAGTCATCATTTTGTTATTTTACTTGTTAAAGAGCAATTTCTTTTATGAAATAGTCAGGAATTATGGTGTGAATTTAATTCTTGACAGTACTCGAATTTACCATGCTTCAGGAGTCAAAATGTCATAAAATGTTGTTAACAGCCTGGAAATAATGCCCCATGCAGGTTATCCAATTTCCAGAAGTACATATAACAGCATAATTGTGGCAGTGTAGTCAGCAGCTGGATGCCAGTTTACCTATTTTTATTTTTATGTCTACCATTGCCACCGGGGATAACAAGGTCTGTTCCACTGCAGAAGTGGAGAGGCAACAAAGAATGCTGAAACAGGTCCAACAACCTGTTGGGAAACTGGGCTGCAGCAAAAGAAAGTCACTGACTCTTAGTCACACTCTGTCAGAAACAGACATTTGAGTAGTGAAAGAGGATATAGTCAAGATAGAAGTATGAAAACTGTAATAGTGAAATAGTGTCCTTACTATTATGGGAAACTGCTAGTGCAAGAGGGGAAAGTAGGAGCAGCAGCATTTTCAGCTTATCTGAAAGACATCTGAAAAAGCTGATGTCTTTCATATCATGATGTCCTGAATTGTTTTCAGGATCTAAGTTAACAGACTGCATTAGTTACAAAAATTTCACCTGCTATCCAACTGCATGCTTAAGAAATTCTAGTTCAAAGTTTACTCTTTACCTGACCTGTTAGATGACCTCAAATAATGTTACCATAAAAAATGAGTCCAGCACTGGAGGAAGGACCTTTGAGGAGTGGGTGGCACACATGGGAGACTCAGTGTAGACCCAGGTCCTGGGCAGGTGGGAGAGGTCCCTGGCCCCAGGCAGGGCTGGCACAGGGGTGTGTGCTTGGCAGAACCAGGAGCCGCATGGGAGCTCAGCCTTTGGCCCACTGAGGGCAGTGAAAAGGGGATAAGCTCTGATGAATCAGAGCTTGGCTCTGCATGACCACACGAGGTGTCCCTGCAAAGGTGACAGTAACAAGAGCTCTGTGAGGTGGCTCTGAACGGAGTGTGATGAATACGAAAGGGCCTTCCAGGTACAACTAGGGCAAGGGCAGTGCTAGTAAGAGGCATAATAAATTAACAAGCAAAACGTTATTAATTTTCTCAGACAAATCTCATCTCAAGCCCCTCATGAGGAGCGCCCCTACTCTAGAGTTGCAGACAAAGTTGCGACTGGTGTCATTTCTCTGCTGAGAGTTGGAAGAATGTAAAACCCACCGACTGCAAAAGAGTGGCTGTCCAGCAGGGAGATGCCACAGGAGCTGCAAGAGTAGCCTTCAAGTAGAGATATTTCGAGGCTTGAAACTGCACTTATGTGAGGATGCTGTATAGAGAAGTTTTTGCTGGAAATGCAGAGTACACTTAAATCCCCCTGTGGATATCTCATAGTCAATATTTGAAAGTGGAGCACAATATGAGACTGGACTAAAGAAGGCTCCATTTTTCTTCAGCTTGGAATTCTGCACAGAGCAATTGTTCTAGAATTGATTCTATTCTGAGTCAAACACAGCTTAGGATAGAGGCAGCTTAATCAAATCTTTGTTCTAGTTCTTTAGTCCATGCCCAGGAAAATAAACCAACCCACAGAGCAATAAAAAACCCCCTAATATCATGTACAAAGAGTGTCATTAGATGAAAAGATTAGAATCAAAAGTTTTAGTCCAAGGTGGATGGTAAAGACAGAGTTTTTCACTCATTAATTAGGGGCATACACAGCACTATAATGCTATTTTTTAATCTATTCATATACTATATACTATCTGAAAAGTAAATATAGTACTTTTCTTTCAAAGCTACCTTTATAAGCAAAGACAGGTCATTTCCTTAAGGAAGATTTTTACGGTGTTTCGTCCCTGTTCCTTGCTATGATGTAGAAGATCACTGCATTTTCCTCTCTTTTTAAAAAGAATTTTCTTTTATCTTTCATTTTATTCTTGTATTGTTCTTGCCCTTTTCTGAACATAAATCTCTAGATCAGTGGAGAGATCCTTGACCCTCCACCAATCATTAGCATTTTGAGACAAATTCAAGTGATCCGAGTGACCTATGGATTAAAAGCACTATACCTTGCTACCAGCCTTCCGGGAGAGTTTTCCCTAGAGTTAAGTGCCATTTAGCAAAGAGTTCCTCTACTTTGCAATCCTCTACATTTAATGTTTAAAAAAAGAATTACTCCTAAAATAATTAATGCCCATTCATATTGTTATCACGTATTTGTAGGCTTCTGTTCACTCTAGGTATAAATATAAAAAAAATTCATTATTTTTTAATCCTTCATTATTCAATCCTTGATAGTTCATACAACAATGGAAACTATCTTCCAAGTGGCACCCATCTTTTTAATAATTCAAGATACTAAATAAATAAAAGAAAATGTTTTTCTGTTGCCTTACTTCCTTAAACTCCCTCCTCCCCCTCATACACATTTCATGATAAAAGCCATAGGTTAAGAGACACTGATTAGTTTTCACCACAGAAAGGGAAGTTTCAACTTAGCTTTTGTAACTTAGTCTTTCCCTACAAGAGAAGACAACTTCCAGTTGCCATCACACAGTAGTTTAGGTTAGCCATGTTGCATGCATAAAGTGCATATATTTATACTGTCTGTGCTTTTAAACAATTACAACAAAATTTAAATCCCTTCAAATGGAGTGAAGTTCAGCACAGAGTTTTTTGAATTGCAGTTGTTTCTACTTTTTATTAAATAAATATCTGTACTTCCTATATTTCTATAGTTTAATTTTCTTTAAATTTTTGATTGCAATTTTTCAATTTCTATATGAATTTCAGACCTAGGTGTTGAGCACAGCAAAGTTAGAAATTTGACTGTTACATTCATGATGTTCTGTTACGGTGTCATAAAAGCGTTGTGTTTGCTCACAATGTACCTATGAAGCATAGTTTGAAACAGAAAACTACCTTTTGCTGTTTGAGAGGCAGAAAAATGACCCATGGGGACCAAACTCACACCCTCAAGAGCTGCTTAAGGATCTTCATACCATCAAGCTGATTGCCATGTTGTGTGGCCACTCGGAGCATCTGACCTGACAGAGTTGTTCAGTGCCACAGACAGAGTCTTTAGTGCAGAAACGATCATGCATATGAACATTTCATCCTCTAGGCACTAAGCATGAATACATCTTGCCATTTCAATTTTTAATATCTATTTTGAATGTTGTTTTTCAATCAGCATATATTTGAATAATCAAACATATTTATTTTTATCAAGAGGGAGTCTGAAATGTGAGAATTCACTGTTCTGTACTTTTCCCCCAAGCAATCTGTGGAAAGGCAGTAGCTGTGTTTCACAGATAACACGTCCATTAGCAGCTCACTCTGCTTCTTCTGACCAGTGGGATTGTGTCACACATGGTTTTGATATCAGAATTGAAAGCAGCAGGTACCCCCTTTAATTCATTTTTCACTTGCTATTTCAGACTTGTTAGATTTGGTTAGATAATATATCTTGCAACAACAATTTTGATAATTGAAGAATGGTTATTAAAAACCCCCATACAAACAAACAACAGTGTAGGCAGAAGTCAGACCTGGTGTGAATGGTGGTAGGGGGAAGGTTGCAGAAATTCAGATTACAAACTTCCTTGCACACAGCCTCTTCCAGCCTGAGGGTTGTCAGAGTGCACCCAGTTACATGGGAAGCATTACTCAACTACTACACTGTGATGTGATCATTTCAGTGGCATAAATAGGTTCAGCTGGTAAAAATTCTGACATGACCTTGTCATCTCATGATATCCCAAGGTCTGAAGTTCTGAGTAAAGAAATATAAGCCTGCCGATTTCTATGGCAAACCACCCCGTTAGTGATTGTTTTAGCCTGTTTCATAAGATCATGCTAGTTTTCTTTCAGCTGGTGTTGAAGATAACAGCTCTTTTGGAGAGATGACAAAATGAAACACCCACAAAGAGGAGCAACCAACACTGGCAGAAGCAGAAGCTCATGTCTCTGGGACTGCTGCTGCTTTGGAGACCATAGGTCAGAGAAGAAAGGCCTCCTCATTGCCTCGTCTGCCCCTCCAGATACCGTGAATAACTTCTAGTCTTAAACTGAAGCTACTCTTTTTGATAACCAGTTCACAGCATCATGGGTAAGAGTCATTGATGACAGCAAACTGCTGTACTTTTAGCATTGATACCAACTTATACAGTCCCCAGAGCAATAGATGAATAAATCTCACTTTTTTGTTGACTAATTTCTGACATGCCATTTTTAGTTTTCAGACTTTGCTCTCTTTGACGGGTTTTGTTCTGTCCAGCTATTTATATAATGCACACAATGAGATTCTTAGCTCCTGCTTGAAGACTTAGAGAAAACTTCTGGTTGTTTTGAGAAACTTTGTACTTCCTGTTCCTGGAGCTACTCAACATCAAAATAAATGGAAACAAAAAATGAAGAAAAGAAAAGAAAAGAAAAGAAAAGAAAAGAAAAGAAAAGAAAAGAAAAGAAAAGAAAAGAAAAGAAAAGAAAAGAAAAGAAAAGAAAAGAAAAGAAAAGAAAAGAAAAGAAAAGAAAAGAAAAGAAAAGAAAAGAAAAGAAAAGAAAAGAAAAGAAAAGAAAAGAAAAGAAAAAAGGCCAGGGGAGGGGAAAACAAGGCATTTCAGAAAGGCACTATATAGTGAAACAAGGTAATACAGCATTACAGCTTATATCTCTGGGGTGTTCCTCTGAGCAGCATTCTGGATGAGCTTTTCAAGGACTACTTAATCTAAGACATGCCTGTAGTCTTTGAAGTAGGGATCAAATCTCTGTGTGCCTTTTGAGACCCCTGCAAGAGCCCGGCACCCAGCAGGAAGGGGAGTTACGGAGCTTCTTGTGTAACTTACACTCTCATATGCATCCTTGCCCTCTCACTCAAGAAATTTGCCTTCTGGGCTGCTTTACAGCCCACACAAAATTCTTTGGTGATGCAAAGATGAAGCCTGCAAAAACTCTGCTCAAGTCTTGCCAGCAGCATGCCCATGTCTCTGTGGATTTGCACCATGCAGCATCATTAGCACTTAGACTGCGAGGTGCTGGGGCTAAAGACTCTGTCAGTGATGAGTTTTGTCAATTGGCGTGTGCAGCTACAGCCTTTGAATGAATCATGATGCAGTATCAGACTGCCATGTGGCATCACCGGCTTGCTGTGTCAGGCAAAACATTGGATATCACAAAACGAATTAAATCGGAGTGAAAAAAGGCTTTGGCATATTTAAAGAGAAGAACAGTTTTGCTGGAGAAGGAGACCAAAAAAACAAAAGAAAAAAAAAAAGAAAACAAAAGATTGATTGCTCAAGTGTGCACATATTATAAAGCTGTCATTTACAGGAATGAGGCAAAAATAAACTCACTTGCTACTACTGACATAGTCTAATAACCTGCATTGCTTGATGTAGAACCTGCCCAGAGCTAATGACTTCAGGTCTTGCTGACTCTGTATGGCTCAGTTCCCAGTGTCCTACTGAGCATATGGGGAAAATAGCCAGGTTTTTTACAAACACAAATGTTTGCTTGAGTTGAGCCCGGGACCAATACAGTGTAACCATCATCTTGGGAAAGGAAGTTTTGTTGCCAAGTAAAAATTTAATCTGGAAGCTGAGAGTCAGTAAGAAATAGAGTTGTTTCCTGAGACAGTCCTTCTCTGCTATGAAAATCAAATCCATGGTAAGAGGAGCAGATTTAAAAAAATTGTGCTATGATGATATCTAAATACCTCCTAAAAAAAGATTTATGATTTTAGTCTAGTCCTGAAGGGAATTTGCAGAACTGCAGGACCACTGGCACTGATGTGGGGATTGCAGACAGCACAAATTAGGCTCTAAATAATGGATCAAAAAGAGGAGCCTCAAAAGCTACTTTTTATTGCTCTTTGGTGAATAGCACAGACTATTATAAAATACTGCAGGTTGTGAAGCTCCAATAGAATTGTGTAGTTTAAAGGAAAAAGCCTCAAGGAAGATGGGGAAAGCTCAGTGGCGGTGAGCTGGTGGAGCCACATCTCTGTGCAGTAGAAGACAGCAGCACACAGGGCAGGGATGTTGCGGGGCACTGCAAACAGCCACATCCCAGCCCTCCGCAGCGCTCGGCCCCTGCCCCTGAGCTGTGTACAGCGCAACGCAAACTTGCAGTGCCTGGGTGATTGAGCTGCTTCCTCTCAATCCCACGCTCTTAAAATAAATTAAACGTGTCTATGCAGCCTGGTGAAGAAGAGGAATCATGGATGATGATATTCAGGTATATCCAGCGGGCTGCCAATACCATGTTTTATCTGAGCATGTTCATACCAGGAACCATTTCTGTTCCTTGTGTCAAAAGGGGCAGGCATCACTGGCATAAAGCAGCCTTTGTTAATCCAGATCTTATTAAATGCAAAACAGATCTGTCCTCAATTAAAGCTCTATAGCATGGTTATTTATGGCTCTTTGGGTTTTTTTCCAAGTGATCTTTTGTTGGAAAAAAAAGCAATAAAAATACAAAATCAATTATGATCAGACAAAAATGAAATAAAAGTAATATATAAATAAATACCAGATAAAATATAAATTGAAATACAGGAGAGAACAGTAGATTATTTAATCCGAAACTTAGAGGCCAATAGCAGTGAATGCTTAGCTATCTCTATGCAAACCAAGAGCTTGCTTGCCAGACTTAATCTCTGGTGACCAGCTCTTTGCAGCTACATGCAAGATTCAGTAAGAAAACAGATGGTACACTGGAGCTTTGCTTCGTGAAGAATAATAGATGAGTAGATAGACCCTCTCAATCTCAGAGTGGCATACGGTGATCAGAATCCTAATCACAACCACACTGTGATAAAAGGCTCTGGATGAAGAATGAATTAAGGTGGTTTGTCTGTTTTATCAATAAAAGTAATAGTGAGATATATTTCTTACAATTCTTTAAGCAGAAGATGACTTACAGGAGTGATACATACTGCTTATAAAGCAGTATGAAGTGGGATAAATCACCCTGTCCATTTACTGCTTGTGCATTTGTTGCCTCTGTATTATCAGCAAGATTATTCCCTGCCTTCTGTAAAAATGGATAAGAATATATAAAAAATATGCAGACCAAAATTCTCCTTCTGGCATTTCTTGTCCCCTTACTGTGAAGGCTGGCACAGGTTAGAAAACAAATCATGTGCTTTACGTTGCACTGTTTTGTTAATATGATACATTATAGACTAATGCAGGATTCTGTCATGTAGAAGTATTTGAGCAAGATTTCCATATTTGAAAAATAATTTCATGTCAAGAAGGTAATAACAAGTGAAATAACATCAATATAACTTGAATATTAGGACAGCCAAAAAGTAATGATATTGCAGCCTAAGGCATTAGAAGGAAATAGCTTAAATTATTCAGCAAGTAAACTGATGTCATGTGGTCAATGCACTGCATGTTTCACATATCTCAATTAGAATGAATGTAATAATAAAGATTGATTATTAAGTAATAAACAGTGGCCAAACAAATTACTGTAAACATAAGTCAAATCTGCTAGGACAGCATATCTCTCTCTCCTTCCAGTCTGCAGAACAGCCCTTGACACAAACCGGAACTGAACAAACAATTTTTCATAAATGTTTTCCAACTTTCTTGGAAATATAGATCAAGCTGTCTCTGAAGAAGTCACTGAAAAATTTGTGAACATTGTTTTCTCAGTGTATTATTGTCCAAGATGTAATAACAATAGAAAAAAAATTTCTTGGGGCTTACGTATATGAGGCCACACCACAGTTGCCTATGCTGGTTGTAATCAAATGTGACAAACTAGGGAGGTCACATATTTTTGTTTGTATTGCAGCATCAAATTCATTTGGTAAAATCAAACTCATTTATGAACTTCTAGGTTTTTTACTGAAAGTGAATAATGTTTTATGCTACAGAGATTTTAATACTGAATTGAGTCCCTTCACAAATGTTGATTTAACCAGACAAATTGCAAGGCCTCACAGCTTTCATGCAACGCCATTCCTGCCTTGTCTTTTGGATGGTGTTAACTGGTACAAAGCTGAGCCACATCACAGTCAGTGGCAGAGAATCTGTCCTAACATCTTCCTTCAAAGTAATTTTAAATAGAGCCTTTTCCTTCTCAGTACAAACTCATCTTTCCCACAGATATGAAACTGAAGCTGAATATTGGATTCCATGGGCTAAAACTGAAAGGATTTATTAGTTAAAACAAAAACCTTCATCCCACAGCTTTCAGCCTGTGGGATAGGATTCAATCTAGTTTTATATGCAAACACTGACAGAAAACCTATAAACCACCTGTGTAAGCCCCTTCAAAGCCTTCATGTTTGTTTTCACCCCTTCTGAGTGTGTAATTCCCATTAAACAGAGATTCTGGTATGGTGCTCTTGTTGACCTGCCCTCAAATGTTGCTCTTTCATTGCTTCATTTGGTGCAAGCCTTCAGAATGCATAGAGTTGTTAAGTCCATTGTTTTAAAGGGGTTTATCACTAAGAAACAGGGAAGGAAATGGAAATGGGAGGATTTCCACCCTATGGTGGACGGCACCGCTGTGACAAGGCAGGTCCACCTTGCTTGTGTGGATCAAAAGACATTGAAATACAGCTTATCTGGCAAAAACCGTTTCCCCCCCTGTGGTAGCACAGATTCTTTCCCATGGGAATTTTTCTCTTCTTCTCCCTGTGTTCTATAAATAAAGATAAGGTTTGGATGTTATTGAAACTGTCTCTGGAAAGATGGACAGTTCTACCTGGCCTATGGGCCTAGGGGGAGGTTTTGAATTGACCCAATCCGGAGAAACTTTTAAAAGTCTATATAAGTTTTAGAATTAAATAATAAAATCAGAATTCCGCCTCACCCGATCCAGTTTGGTTCTTGCACTCGGCTAGCGCTCAACAGCGACACCCCCCCGCCCCCCAATATTTGGCATTGGATCACACAAATAATTTAGTTCTAAGTATTCTAGACCTATTACAAAACTGTACTTACAAAATGATGGAATATATCATTGACTACAGGGTAAATATACCTGTTCAAGACTTAAAGTAGCATAAAGAGTACCTTCCTCACCTTGGGATGTTAAAGGTGAAAAATTGGAGGTCTTTTTTCCAGATTTACCTTACTGATGATGTCTGTCCACATTGTAAGTTGCTCTTAAGAAACACTTAATGAGATGGGAATCCCTCTGGCCTTTTCAACCAAAGCTTTCTTCTGAGGTTACAGTGAACCAGTCCTCTCAGAAGTCACGGGTAAAGACAGTGAGCTTGAAAGACACTTCCTGATGTTTCTAAATGCACAAACAGCAAATAAAGAAATACGAGAGCCCTGCTTGATGCCCTGGATACCTCACATTTCCTGACCACTTTGCAGAGGCCTTAACTGCAATACTGTGCTTCTGAGACACTTGTTCAAACACACATTGCTCTCGCCAAACCTCTCCTGTCTGTCTCTTGGCATACTGTGCAGTTCTACCCTCTATCAGATTTATATGCAATATACTCCTAGATCTTGAGATAAACTAACAGGCATCTGAAAGAGACCCCAAATGAAATATTCATGAACTGTCATAACGTTCATTACCATTTTATGATTCTCTTTACTTGGTTGAACAACAACGCTTTCTAGCACCCTATTAAATCAGCTAGCAAACTTTATAAATCACCAGCTAAACTACATGAATCTGTCACTTCTTAATGTACTGTCTGGGCTCCAAAAATACTTGAGCACACGGCAAAGTCATACTACTTATAGGACTCTCTTTGCTATAGTTCTTCAATATTGATTTTTCTGGGCAAACTCTTACTGTATCAGGAATTCACCATCTTTTTATGATTGAGTTTGAGTTCACAAGACAGATATGAAAAACAGCTAAAATCTAACGGATATTTACTTTTGAAATTATGAAAATATATTTAGCTTATTTAGGAAAAAAAACCCCCAAACAAATATGTATGAATTTGACAATTAAAATGAAAACTTTTTGCTGAGTTACAGTGGCTAGAGTTACAGTTACAGTGAATGGGGTTGGTGCAGATCCAGCTAAAGCTCTGCAAGGCTCCTAATGCTGGACTGAAAGCTAACTCAGGCTGCTGGAAAATGATGTTAAATCCTAGTGAAGGAAAGTGGAAGTGACTGGAATTGCTGAGGACACGGATGACCTAAAGAAGAATCAGAACTGTCCATTTCCATTAACATTGTCACCTCTCATTTGAGGGCCTTCTGGGCAGAGATCTTCTTGGCTGCCTGTACTGCACTTTTCCTACCTATCTCTATGGGATAACAATAGCTCTCATACCAACTTTGATCAATGACTTGCTGCCCAGAATCAACGTGGTCCTTTTAACTGTTGTATTTATGGAGTTAGCTAGCACTGCACACCACATCGTCTGCCTGGTTTCTCCCCTGTTGTGTTGGGTTTGCCAAGCCAGTTTCTCTCTCTGCTTCTTGCTAAACTCCAGCATCTATAAGTACATAGTCATGACAAATTTTAAACAGGTCTCTGATGGCTGAGTTTGGTCACATCAGCCCAGTCAATAACGTGGCTGAGAAAAAGCCCTGTAAGTTGTTGAATAAAACCCCCCCCAGCATCTAAACCAAAATAAAACTATAAACTATTTCCTGAATTTATTGGCCATAATCACACCTGACACCTGCAATATTTTCAGCAGCATCTCTTCTGTTGGTAGCATTCTACAAGGTCAAAGTTACAATACATTTTGTTTTCTGAAACTGAAATTTTCTTTATCTGAACATTTCACTGCTTTTCTACTGTGCACTAGGTCTTACTGATCCACGTGACTTTTGCCCCTGAAGCTATGTGGAAGCCTAAGCACAATTTGAAGATAATTCCTTTCCTGTAAAGAGTTGGTAGATAACTTAGATATTATTTACACACAAGGTTAGCCTTCTGATGCCAGTCATCTATTCCTGTGCTGAAGTTAAGCACTAGTTTAAGTGTTTTGTCAGGTTAGAGGAACAGAGCAGCTTCAGGGCCCCTGACATCAGCACGAGCTACTTACAGACAAAATAACTTTTGGATTAGGCTAATAGTATTTGTAACCATTACAAGAACATTTGACATGTCTATATATGTATCCATTTAAAAAATTATGGGAAAGGCAGAAAATTTCAGAGTAGACTGTAAAATTTTGGTAGATTTATTTGAATTTATAGGAGATTTTAATTGTTAGTGGAGAAATATTGTGGTAAGTGATATGAAGTATGATTTTGAATTTCAAGGTCAGAACAGAAAAAGCTCCACAGAGAAAATTATTATTTCATATATGTTGACATACTAACTTTTTTGTTTAAAAACATGAAATTAAATATTTTCATTAGCCCTTTGATTTTGGTTTTTTTCACTTCTTTCCTGCCAGTAACATGTAGCAGATCAGAGATTTGGTTTAGACTTGGTTCTGAACAATCTGCAAGGAACTCCACACTTCATTTAATAAAAAGCACCCAAGTCCAGTCTGGTATTGTAGTTTTGGCTTCATTGAGTGGAATGACAACACTCTCATTATCTTAAATAGGGGCATATTTTATTTTTGGTGATTATGTGCTATCACAAAGAATTCTAACATATTTCTTAATTTTTATGAACACTTCTCTGTAGACCACGTTTCTAAAAGATGAGCGTGCAAGGGTGAAAGAGCTTTCCCTGGTTTATTTTGAAGAAGCCTGTAGTTTATATTGGAGGTGTAGTAAGTAATAAGAAACCTGTATCCACCGCAACTGCAGTCTAGATGTTTGACTCTTTAACTTGGCAGGAGCATTTGCAGATACGTTTCCAAATGTGATTTATTGTACCTTATTGCAACAGAACTGAGTGTTGTTGAAGTTAGCAGAGCAAAATGGCAAAGAAAATATACTAAAAAATATCACAAAATGGCATTGGAAATTTTTCACTGGAATGTTTTTCCAAAAGAGAATTGCTTTTGATGAATCAATCATTTCTACAGAGGATAAGCTTTTTCCTCAAAAGATTTCAGATTATGAACTCTCAATTTTTAAGAAGTTTATCTAAAAAACCAACCAACCAACCAACCAACCAACCAACCAACCAACCAACCAACCAACCAACCAACCACCACGCTCACGCACCTTTTTTTTCATGAAAGCTCCTTTTTCTGCTCCTACATCAACTGTATTGCACTAAGTTCAAACTTGGTAGTGCATTACACAAGTGGTATCCTCTGCAGCCATTTGACAGAAGACAGCAATTTTGTTGCACTTCCTGTGTAAGGAACATTAAACTCAACATGAAAATTAATGACTGAAGTTTGTTGTTTTAACTAAACTTAAAGAGCACTGCTTTTCAGTTCAAGATATTTTTTGTGAACATTCTAACTTATTATTGAAATTCTGGATATGACAGCTTTATAGACTGTCAAAGCTTCCAACTGAGATACTCCATTACAGGTCAAAAGTGGATTTGGTGTTAATTGTCACATCCCATAAGCTCCAGTTGAAATTTAATGCAATGATATCAAAATTCTGTGATGCACAATACAATACCTCATAATGGTACCAAAATTAATCTGGTTTCCAAATAACTGCCATTTTGCTTTAGGCATTTAATTGCTTCGTAATAATTTCATTTTGCTTCCTGAAGCATTGACCACATTGGCTGAGGAATCGCTTTTTCAATCTGGGTTGCAAAAAAACCCCAAATGCAATGAACAACAGTTTAAAAATTGGCTTAGGGGTTTCCATCAGACATGACAATGGCTTGGAAACTCCTTTTGCTAAGGATGGAACATCTCAGTGACAGTATCTCACATCAATTTGTATTGTTAAAATGAAATATTTATATTCTTGATAGGGAAGGTGAGATTCAGTTGCTCAGTTGTGTTTGTCTAGTGACATTTGAGATATCCTAGGGTAGCAGTGACCTCTTCGCAGGGCTGGCAATGGGATACAGTACACTGAGGACATCCACGTTGCTCTGAGGCAGAAGGCAAAGGCTAGACAGGACACCCCACTCATCTAAAATGGCATTTGGTGTCTGCTTTTTTGGGTAGCTGAACTGTTTCTATAAAATATGTAATATTATATCATTAATCCCACTAGACACTGGGTAGCTGGATGAACATTTTCTACTGAACTAGGAGAGAAGAAACTATGAAATTCATCTTTGCTTCTGATAGACATATCTTGACAGAGACAGGTTACTTATGGACCTTGCCCAAATACCTAATAAGATAATGTCATGCTTGCAAACTAATGAAAATAAACAGAGTGCCTTGCTTGGGTAAAATCACAGGGGGAAAAGCACATGAAGCCCACAGGACTGCATACCGTGTCCGAAGTAACTACATTCCTTAATCCTGCAAAGCTCTACCAAGGGAAATTTGTCTGTCTGCTTAACCCTTAGGAGAAAAGAAATATTTTTAGTTACCTAACTTTACCAAGAAATCTAGTTTCCCCTGAGACCCTTTTCCTATCAGTCGGGGCAGGTGCTCTGAACTCCCTTCTGAAAGAGCCCAAGTCAAGCTTTACTCAATTGCTCTCTGGAAAGCTTGTGGTTAGGGATGAGATCTCAAGGTCAGATACTCTAATGTCATTGTTGAGGATCAAGCAACAAAAACGTTAAGGTTTTTTTTGACTACAAAGACTGCTTTGGTTCCCTAGCTACTTTATTACTCACTGCACCTTTCATCTCCTATGAGAAAAGCTGTTTCATAGAAGTGAACATTCTTTCACACGAGATTGGGGAGGCTGCCTTACGTCAGACTTCTACAGTAGTGGAACAAAACATAAGGGTTTAGACTCTGCTTTCAGTCATATCAGCTTGGATTTTGAGTCACCAGTGCATAAAATGAAATTACACAACATATGTATTATGTTAATTTGCCTTAATTACAGTTCTCAGAGATAATCAGATGAAGAATTACTTGCAATATAGTAGTATAATCAATAGACAATAAGTAGAAAACAATTAGATAACCTTTTAGAAGAAGCTTGCTTTAAAAAAACGCAAACCAAACAAACCAAAATGAGTCTCCCCTACCCCCCCACACCACTGAAATTCATTTAAGGAGTTTTGGATTTATGGAATTCTGGCTAAAGAATGTGATCAGCATTTTTTATATAGACACTCTAGAACTCAGAAATATGACAAATATGCATCACAACTATGCCTAGATGGAAAAGTGGCAGAAAGATAATTTTGCAAGAAGAAAATAATTAATTCTTCCTTGATCATTGTCTGACAAAAAAATATATCACTTAATAAAATGAACTGTAAAGAGCACTAGATAATCTCCAACACTGGGCTCTGTTTGATAAGAACTTTGACTTACATGGGCAAGATGGAACAGCGTAAGGCCAGCTGAACCTCGTGAGACCTTTCTACTGCTCTTTTTGGGCATGGTCACAGATCAGCCTGAAATTTATACTCACAGCACTGGTTTCTACTGCTCATTTTGCCTGCTACAATTTGGTAGTGCATAAAGGGAAGTTCTCCTGGCTCTAGGCGCATCTTCCCTGACTTTTAGCATGATCCTATAGCCAGATGAAAGGAAACCTGGGAAAAGAGAGAAAGGAAGAAGGGAAGGCTGTAAAAAGAGGTGGCCTAAATCCAGACAGCATGTTCTCAATGGCTTCTGTAGAGTGGGTTTGTGATCACTTCAGTGCCAGCCATGAGTACAATTAGACCTTCAGTAAGATTGAGACTTTGGCCCACAGTTTGTTCTGCTTTGCTCAGCAAATCTCTGTTCAGACTTTCAGCACAGCAGACGTATAGCTTCAGCTTCAGACATGTGAACACCTTCCAAACCAGCAACATCAGAGAGCAACTCCCCTGAAACTTCCAAAAGGAAGGCTACTAAAACAGGAATCAGATTGCTACAAACAGTGGGCTGATGAAAGGGATCCCATTCTTTGATCACCATAGGCCATTACATTAATTGATATTCTTCAGAATCAGTCTGGTCTGCACCAAAATCACTACATAATAGAAATATTTTTGCAGAATCATAGAATAGCTTGGGTTGGAAGGGACCTTAAAGATCATCTAGTTCCAGCCCTCCTGCCATGGACAGGGAAACTTCCACTAGACCAGCTTGCTCAAAGATGCCCCATCTGACTCAGCCTTGAGCACTTCCAGGCATGGGGCATCCACAGATTCCTGGGACAAGCTGTTCCAGTGCCTCACTCCCCGTCACAGGGAAGAATTTATTGTTAGTATCTAATCTAAACCTACAATCTTTCAGGATGAAGTCATTCTCCCTTGTCCTATCACTGTAACTCCTTGTAAAAAGTCCCTCTCCAGCTCTCTTGAAGATTTCTTTGGGGAGATATTCTAAGGTCTCCCTAGAGCCTTCTCTTCTCCAGGCAGAACAATTGTCAAGCTCTTTGTATCACAAAGTGATGCAAAATAATTTGCCATGATCTGTACACAAGGAAACATCAAAGGAATGGAAACACGACTCTCATTTTATTCTAGGTGACCAGACTTTACTCCTTAGCATGGTGATTTTGGTAATTTCAAAAACTTGGGCAGTAATAAAGTTCTTGTACATTAACTAGATAAAACTGGTCTCCAGATACATGTAGCAAAGGAGTTATTTGTCAGGAGATGAATCTCATGAGATGTTGAACATTCTAGATCCAACTCAACAGAATATTTAAGCACATATTATTTCACTTCAAGCATAGGAGAAAATCCTGTATATAAACTATAATTCTCTGTACCTAAGAGAACTAAATTCTGTTTTCCTAAATTCACAAGCAATATGGCCAGTGAACAAAACAACTCAAATGTTAAGAGATGCAAGTCAAGCTATAAAGAGCAAACGGCAATGATAGGACTGTGTGCTCTGGAAAGTCTGTTTCCATTTGGCTTACAACCTCTCTGCTTCGCAACTGTCACCTTATATCCATATTTTCTCTATCACAGAGAGTTAATTCCTAAAATACAGGACACGGCATTATTAATTTCCTGAGCAGCTCTCCTCCTTGAATGAGGCAGATGTTCTTCAGCTCCATACTGGCTGTCACCTTCAATTATTGTGGAGCCAGCTGAATTCTCCCTAAAATCATGGCTGTCATGCTAGCTGGCTTGGAGAGAGCAGTCCTGGTCTGTTGGATGACACACATATGCCTACATTATTCTGCACTTTCTTCAGGATCCAAAATAAATTCTCCTGTAAAAAACTCTTTAAACCAAAACTTGTAGGATTATTTCAGAGCAGTTAGATTTGCTGAGAAAAGTTTTGGGACAAATACCAACCTCAGCACTTTGAAAATTTCAATATATATTGAAGTCCTAAAGAAAAGAATAGGCTTAAGTGTTGCCCCTCATCATAAGAGCCCGAGGACACAGGATTTATCAGTCGAGGCACAGCAACATTTTAATGCCATTAGCTGAACTGAAGCAGGTTTTAGTTCTAGTGGCTGAGATTAAACTGATACATCACCACCTGTAACATTCCTGAGCAGGGTATCGCTAGTAAATTTGCAAAAGGTGGCTCAGATATTTTTAGGGCTGTGTTCAGTTTTCCAGATTAGTAAGACAATTCCTGTTTGGCAGACTGTTAGTGTCCCTCCTGTTCTTGTTCACAAAAATTTTAATGAGCAATTAAAAAGAAAAAAAAAACCACCAAAAATAAAATATTGGCTTGTCAAGCACAAAAATATCTGACACCTGACTGATACACTAGAATTTGGACAGCTTCAGTGCCCTGTGAATACAATGTCTATTTGGTGGCCAGCAGAGGAAGGAAGGGTACAACATTCATAGACATGTTATAGTCTTTTCACAACCTAATGAATGTACGTGAGCTTGCTAAAGAGGTGAGGGTTTTTGGTTTGTTGTTTGGGGTTTTTTCCCCCATGAAATGCATTCCAGAATACATGTTAGGTTTTATGCTTTTGCCTCCAGTTGTTGAACACTGTTCCGCGACTTTGGTTAAAAACTGAAAAGAGACAGATTCCAATAATATGTATTTAAAGAGTTGAATTAGATATGTTCTCAAAACTACACATTTTAGCAATAGCTTTTTCATTGCTTCCAGCCTATACAAGCACAAGTTTGTTCAGTTAGCTTCTGGCTATGATCCAAATAGTTAGATGCTTGAATGAACTCAGAGAAATATTTTTACAGTGTGAAGAATTCTGATTCTCAGCTACAATACTTATCTTAAATTGCTTAGTCATGTGAGAGTATAATTTCACTAGCTAGCAGATATCCCATTGAAATTTCACTTGCAACGTGCTTTAGCTCACCGGCTGTGACCCTTATGTAAGGTCATCTACACAGCTGTTTAAATAAAAATATACACCATGATAACTCAGTGTACTCCAGTCATGCAGAAATGTGAGTGAACAGCTTATTGATTTTAGTGTCTGACATGACCTGCTCATAATTAGGAAATCAATAACCTGGATTCTTCCTCTCTTTTCCACCACCCACCTTTTCCCCAAATTCCAAAAATATCTCTGCACTCAAACAGTGCTGATGTTGGATTCCCATCCCAATTCTGCAACACAAGCATTTCTGTAACAGTTAAATAATTTCCCACATTTTACTTCAGTCCAGAGGTCTGGATGGTGGCTGTGGAAGGAATTTATTATACAGTACAAAATAATGTTCAAAAGAGATCTTAAAACATGGCAAGGATAGAGCAGATTCTGGCTAATAACAAAATCATAACTACATTAGAAGAAAATACTCAGCTGAAAACACTGGTCAAAACATTGATGCCTCATCATTTGTCCCAGTTGACGAAATAGCTACAGAGCCTGATCTTCTCCCATTGTTACCACGCAGCAGGGAGGCCTTAGCCCTTTGCAAGATGCCATCTTTTGACTTTAGCACCCGTATGCCCAGTTGACATTTCCCAGTTAGCTCCTCGCTAGGTACTTACTGGTCTTTCAGTAGATTTACAGAATGTTACAGGGCTTGAAAACACTTGAGGTTATTGCACAAGAGCAGAACAGGGCATGCAGACAAACTAATGGAAGAGATCAAATATTTGAATAACACATCTAAAAGACCTCAGGCATCTTACATGGCATCTCAGAAAAGAGCCAGTTATGGGGCACAGGAAGAACATAATAATAACCAGAGTAGGCCATATGCAAACACTGTCATCCTGGCAAAAATTGGAAAGAAGCTATACAAATAGCAGTGAAAGAAGACAAATACACACACTCAGAGCATGCATACTCCAGAGTACCCTTTCTGAATCACCTTATGAGAATATGATCTATCAAGCTGGGGGAGTCCAAATTCAGATGTAGCTACATTTCAGCTGAAAAGCCTGCCGAAGCCAAGCCACTTTGCACTCCCTAACTGTCAGAAACACGTTCAGAAAAAAATCACAGCAAGTACTTTTGTACTTGCCCAATTCTTTATACTGGCTAAGGAAGGAATAATGCACAATGTTGCATCACTTTCACTAGGCTTAAAATGCAGAGGCAGCATGTAAAACCAGCAGGAATGATAATCAGAAGAGAATAATGCCGCAGGAAGCCCAAAGCAAGGACCCAAGTTTCAGCAAGTATTTGAAAATACACAATTTGCTTTCTTGCAGCTTCACATACTGAGGGTTTTGCATGCATATTAAAGTGCTGACAAAACACCAATGTATTCAAAGACAAAGCACAAGCATGAGACCCCTCAGAGAGACATATTAGGAGTTATTCAGTGAATGTTGAAAAATAGGGTTGTCAAAAGGATTTTTTTCAGTGTAAGCTTTTTAAAAATAAACATACATTTTAATAAACATCATTCTCAGAAAGAATTTAGTTCTACTACAACAGGTGTAAAGGTTCCCCCTTCATTTAAAGTGTTATTCCCTAGCTACAGTCTTTTAAGCACTATATAAATTACCACACTGGTGTAAGAGGATATACATTTGCTTTCATGAAAAATATCAGCATATTAAACTTAGCAATGCATTGGTACCATTTGAAGCTTTTGTGATGAAAAATCAGTGACTCCAGCAATTTTTTTTATAGACTCAGTTGTATTCAGTGCAAGACTTCCCCAGACTCCAGCTTTTGGGATAGGTGTGGGTTTACATCTTAACTGGCTTTCACTATCATGCTCTCGCTTTCAGCCTGCAGTGCCCGGGCTGGGTTTTGGAGGGCTCTGGCACATGTCCAGGCAGTGATGCTCTCTCTCCCTCTCCAGGGGAAATTCCAGGGCTTAAACACATAATTTACCAGAGCTCTAAGGTTTTTGTGCTGAGGATTTGTAATTCAACACATAGCATGCACACACATTGCCCTTCACAAAGGTTTCCATGATTTTTCTCAGAAACTTAAATATTCTTGTGGAATCAGTGTTGTAAATTTGATCAATTCAGTGATATAATTTAGGATATAAGGCTACTCACAGCATTTCTGAAGCACAATTAAAGGGGAAATAAATGAGTGGAAATGAGATGCCACTTTGGGGGCAAGAAAGGGATGTGAGAATTTAAAGTGGAGAAAAAAGTGTACAGAGTCATAGCTGCTCTCCTCTCAACCCAGAAGAAAACCCCCAAAATATTCCCCCATTTTTTCCTTTGTATTTCTCTTCAGAATCCACAGAGCAATAGAGAATATTTATCTTTTTTACCAGAGAGTCTCTTTACTTGCCCCAGATTTATTTCCTCTGATCGTCACATCAGCAATACTGTGGCTGATCTTCATAGTCCCACTGCAAAGAGCCCCTTCCCTTCTCCTCCTCACATATTCATATAGGGAAGAGAATTAACTTGGTCTGTCAGAGATCGTTAGCATTTAAAAATAAAAAGAAATCTTTGTTTATGGGTTTATCAGTTATTCTTACCTGCAAAACAGCAGAAACATTTAGCTCCCTCTGCTTCTACCCCTCAGTGCTATTCCACAACAACTAAAAATATGAAGTTTATTTATTCTAGACTGGAAAACAGCTCTGCATCACAGCCTTACTATGAATGAGGTATTAAATGCTACAGCAATCTGATTAAATTGTATTGTAGAAACCTTAAACCATGTTATATTCTAATAGCAGACCTAGGTGTGCTTTTTTCTTTTTTAAAATGAACCCTGAAAATATGCAATTTCACATCTGTAGACTGGAAAAACCTTGCCATAGTCAAAATAAGTCCTAATCTGATTGCAGTAAACACTTCAAAGTATAGCATACCACAGACCCTCCCTCCCATCCCACCACATCCTCACACCGATATTTGACTGAGGCTTTTCAGCATGTGCAAACATTCTGTTTCAAATGTGCTTCTCATCTTTCAGTAAAAACCGTGCCTAGGCCAGATGCTTTTGTTGTCTTTTGCATTTATTTAATTGGTTGTCATTTAACATGAAACACATGATGACAAAAACAAGTCTACCCCCTCTGCAATCATTTCTTTTGAGACACAAATGCCCGTGCCTCATCCTGGCTGCTCCTAGACCAAGCAGAGACTAGAAAGAACTGTTTGTTCTCTGGAATAAATTTTTGGGGAGGGTGTAAATTTGCATTCACTACCATTAATTAGATCAAGCTAATTAGCAATTAACTAAATTTTAAAAGGAAACAAATTTAGTCTAAATAAATCCTGGTCTGCGTATGTGTGTGCTTAGGAAACTGGAGTTAACTTCTGTGAGTGAATTTCGTCAGGTAGAAGGAAAATGAAGACTTATCACTAAGAAAATTAAACTCAAATAGAACAAAAGAGCGTATCAGAAGTGCCAGGTGCTGCATTTCTCTCTTTGGGGGTGTCTATGTCTGTTTTTGCACTCTTTTAACATACTTTTTTACAAAGGATCACTGGCACTTGAGGTCCTACAGAAGCAGTGAGTTTGGAAAGAGTGCCTTCAAGGAGGAAAGTTTATCAAAGCTGAAACAAATGAGTATTTCTGTCAGCAGTAATGCCAACTTATGCATCCCCTGCGCCCTTCTTAACTCCATGCTCTTCTCTCTGGTGCTCTTACCACAGCTGGTGTGGCTGCGTGGTGAATGAAGTCAGGGCAGTGATCCTATTTAGGAAAACTCCTTAAAGACAATAACTTCTACAGGCACTATTGTAAAAGAAGGACTTAGATGGAGAGAGTAGAATACATTATAAATGTTTTTTGGTTTTTTTTTCCCCCCTAGAGATAGATCTGGGAAAGCCTTACCGTGAGGGAGGCTTCATTCTGTGCCGTGGCTGTGCAGCCCCGCGGGCAGGACCCACAGCCGGGCGCAGGCGAGGGCAGTGCTGGCTGAAGAGCAGCAGCGGCGGTCACGGAGCCGTCCGGGCGTGCCGAGGGCAGCGCTGCGCTCCCGTATCCCCTCTTGCTGCCTTTTCCAGCTGAGCTGCAGCGACAGACCACCGAGCTGTCAGTCAACAGAAAGGGGGATTTTTTTTTTCTCCCAACTGCATAAGGAAGCAGTCAGACCTTGATGTTCTCGTAATTTGTCTCCAGCTCAGCTGACTAAGATGTACAAGTCAGGAAACTAACATCTTTCTTATCAATTTTCCAGTCACTTTTTATAGGTGCTGTAAACTACACTGAAGCTATCCCTTCTCAATTCACTGTGGCTGTGAGTCTGTAACAGAGCTCAGTCCATTTATGTAGCCAGTTTCAAATATTTGCTGCAGAAAAATGTTACCTCATAATATTTATTTAATACTTTGAAGTAGCAGCAGTAGATCAGACCACCCAACTACAGAATTATTAACAGCCCAGAGGATCCTTTAGTTGTTACTGACACACAACTATTGTATACTGCAGCAGTGTTCTTGAATGACTCTTTCATTAAAAGCTGTATTATATCATATACTTGTTTCAATTTACATTACCACTGATGGTCTCTCTTCAGTCTTTACAGAGAATTCCAATTAATGTCAAAGAGGACTAATCACACATTAAATGAATGGAGAATGTATCCCTTAAAATTTAATGTGTACACGAGATATTAACTATCATTTCACTTAACTTTCATACTAGAATATTAACTATAATATGCAGAATAAGGATTTTCTGAGTTCCCTCCCCCCAGAGAAAATGAGGCACTGCTGTTCATGATAGTGTAGTCTTGCTGAGCTCAGAGATGGCACTGGAGCCTGTTGAGAAAATGATGCAGTGAATTCCCCAAACAACTTTTAAACAACTCTCAAAGCATCTCACACTAAATCCACACATGGGATTGAACCTCCAAACTGAGATTAGCTGCCATGAAAGGTGATAGGATATAGTCTAAACCAACAAAATACTACACTAGTTAATGAACTAGTTTACTGGGAATTGAGGTGGAGGATTTTCTGCCTGTAAAGAAGGAGAAAGGCTGAGCAGAATAGAAGCAAGAATATTAATAGGCCAGTAAAAAAACTTCATAAAAGGAACAATTTTTTTTACTGTAATGGGATGAGCATGAAAAAATAGACAATAGCATAAGTAATATAGAAAAGAATAATGGCAATACAGCAGTTAAAGATGTGTAATTTGACTGAGACAGTTTACATGACACCTTTTCAGTTTGTGATGAAAAAAGGTCAAAACAACCCAAAAAGTACCACTTTCCTGGAACATACTGAACTAAGGCCAAGTATAAGGTGAAAGTCCTTCAAAGTTTCACCTTCATATAACTGCTTGTTGCATCTTAGCTGCTTTGCTTTCCCTCCATTGAAGGCTTTGGCATTTTTGTTATAGACTCAGTGAATGACTGCAAGAATCTCAGCACTGAAAAAGGCAGCACCCAAGGCCATGCTCTCAACACCTACTCTGAGCAGTGTGAGTTGAATCAAAGCCTCAATAAGCTGGCACAGGTACAAAATAGGCTGGGGATGAGATGCTACAGGAAAAAAGCAGCATTGAAAGGCAAAAATCTGTTAAAGAAACATTGATTTATACCAGGAAGAAACCAAACCAAACCAGAACACCTGCCACAGCCCTGATCTGACTTGTTCTCTTATCTGCATTTGGTCTTTAAACAAAACCTGTTCCCCCCTCAAGAGTACTTCTAGTATGGAAGCAGCAATAGTGGGATGAAGAGCAGCATCCAAGAATTATTTTTAAGTGCTTACTTGAACTCATCTAATAGAACGCCTTGAGCATTTCATTTTTTCCTGGGGTTTCCAAGTAAAAAAGTTCTAAAAGCATAGGCAGTAGCCTTCAAAGGCTGCATTTGTAGGGAGAAAATACATTTTGGAGAGGACTGTGCTGGTTTCTAGAGTCCTTAAAAAAGGTAACAAACCTCACCAGTATTGCTTTTAGGAGTTTCAACCAGACTGGAGTGTTCAATGAAATCCTGTCCTTGCAGGAAGGACTCACTGGCCACTTCAGTTTTCTTAGATTCAGCACTAGGACACAGTGACCCAGTCAAGGACTATTACAGCTGGGGGGAAAAAAGAGAGACAGAAAGACAGACAAAAAGAGAGATAAAAGAAAAAAAAAGAAGGGTGTCTGCTAAAGCTGAAAGGGTGTATTAGCCTTGGTATATGAACAGTCAGTATCCCATGACTACAGGTGTCACTTAAAGGAAAAAACCCACAGAAAATACTTGGAAAATAAGATGGGAAAAGAAGCATCAGGGAAACAATGGAGAAACATGAAGCAATTCCTGTGTGGCAGACCTGACCCACCACCAGTAAGGTGCCCTTTCTAGAGCACGTGCTCCACCTCCGTCACATGGTCAGTCTGATAAGAACAGGCAGTGGACCTGTGTGTATCATAAAGAGAGCTTCATTATCTACACCCCTGGGAAACATCTGAAGATGGGTAGGACAAGAAGGATATTGGCATCCACAGAAACAGCAACAGTAAAAGGTAAAAAGAAAGCGTCAACATATCCCCATCCATAAATTCCAGCTGTACAAGGGAGGTTTCAGTAATGACAGGAATACTCTTGAAGTTTACACAAATCACGCTTCTCAAAATGAAGAAAAAGAAAGTACTGTTGTGGATTCCCAAATGCATTGTGGGCTGATCACATTAAATAGAAGAGCACTATGAATAATGACACAGAAGAAATGGATAATACATGGGGAATTTTTCAGAAATATAAGGTTTGCTAGAGAAAAGTGCCAATCATACTATCTCAACTAGTCACAAGTGGCATTAGCCACAGTGAGAATGGATATCTTTTGGTTGAGGAAATTATGAGCATATGACCACTGACTGAATTGAAAGAACTGAGTTGAAAGAATATATGTTAAAATGGAAGGATGCAAACCAAGTTGCCATAGAAGAACCATGTGTTGCACCAAGCACAGGAACTGCAACAGGCACAGCAAGCCCCAGCTCAGCTGACAGCTGCAGTAGGAGGGAGGATGGTTAGGGAGATAGGCTGCAAGAGACCATGGAAGAACAGCCATAATACTACAAATGAAAACAAGTCCAAATCTTTTATTCAGATTAGATGCATATCTGGAGAAAATGGGGCTACAGGAGCTGATGCAGGCAAGACTCAGCAGTCATAATCTACATACTCTGGTCACATATGAAGGCAAAAGATTAAAAACACAGGCATCCTCCCAATACATCCCAGAACACAAATGCACACACAGAGAAGAGTTTGCACGTGCAAACTCATCATGTTATTGGCTGAGATTGAATGAACTCACTCTCAACGCCTTTCATGTTTGTGACATCCAAAGAAGGGAAGTCAGGCAGCAAGTGCTGGCAGTCTCTGCTGCCTGTACACTCGGCATGTGGGCAGGGAGAATACCCTTTGATGACTTGAGTACTGGTAAAGATATCTGCGAGTTTGTCCACCCTGTAGATTTTGTTCTTTAAAGGTTTATTTTGATAGTCTTGCTCCTCTAGAGTGTGTTCAAGGCCACATCTACGTGAAGCAGTTGCTAGCTGTTGGCATGCCACTGACACATTATATATCCTCGTAAAACCTGGCAAAAAAAGATGCAGAGAGAGGAGTCTAAAGCTTTTGCTTGGCTGGAGAACACAGAGCAAAGGTACTACACGCTTTGGAAATACAGTGTCTGCATAGCCCTCATTGCCTCACATGGGGGCAAGTTTAGTAGCAGAAGTTCATCATTTGAGAGGATGTAAGAATGCTTATTTTTTTGTTTAAAGAATGGGCACAGAAGCTTATATATCTGAGAGAGAAAGGCACCTTCTGGAGCAGCCAGTCCTGGCACTCTGCAGGCACTCTGTGCCAGTGAAATACACCTCCTGGAACAGGATCTTGCTACACCAAGCAGTGGGTTTAAGGAATGTGGGCCCAGTTCTCTCCCAGCTGGCTGTGAGCACCATGCACCAAGATCAATGCCATTACATACATCCTGCAGAGCAAGACTTGGTCTGTCTGTATGTGATTTAAGAACCCTTGCAAAAAACACTAACAGAATATGAGAGCTCTCAGTTATCCTCTGAAGACTAGGCTGTCTGCCAAGAGAACAGCACATTAGGCAGACACATCAATAATTTCCATCATCTATCCACCAAAGAAAGAGATTCCTTTTGCCTTAAAATGCATCATATGTGGATTTTACCATGCTGAAAAGGGCAACACTTGTAGTATTCTGAACTATCATACTATAACAGGATTGGTTCCCCTTAGTGCTGCTCAGATGCAGCTGCTGCCTCAAGGAATTTATATTAATTCAGTGAATCCCATCCCTTCCTTGACAGGAGTGGGCTATTTTGCCATAAATTGGCTAAACTCCATGGCTATAACTGATCAAATGAGGTGTGCCCATACATAATGTTTAACCATAAAATTTAACTAAAGAAATAAAATTTGAACACTGGCCAATAAAGAGAATGGAGAAGTGGCAGAGACGGTCTCAGCAGCAAACCTGAGTGCGGGACAAGCATTTCAGAATGTAAAATTAGGTGAGCCAGATTCCAAGCTGGCGATTTCAATACATCTTTTAGAAGGTTAAATTTAAACTGAATGCTGTTGAACATGCTATTTCAATGTCATTTGCTCTTTTCCTGTATTTCAAGCATCTTGTCCAGCTATCTGAACTGAGAAACTGCCCTGCTATGTTCTGTGCTGCCTTTTACTGCCTACTGGATCATTTTGGCTAACACTGTGTTTTCAGCTGACTGTGCTGCACTCTCTGAAGAAAGGCAAACAGTTCTTGCCTACATCTGAAAAATGTTTCGACTGATACAGAAAAAGAAGTATTTTAGTTTGGTGTGCTGTTGTTTGCCTAGGATTGGAGTTAAAAAAATTGAAAAAGAAAAAACAAAATCCTCCCTCCAACTCTTCCTATGACATTTCTAAGCATTTTTATGTCTAAATACTAACTTAGATCATCTCGTAATTGGGTTTGCATTCACCAGCCTGGTGCTGCCTTGTGAAAGCTGGAGTCTGGAAGGACCACACCTCTGTGAATGGGGAGCAGAGAGCTGATGTTCCTACCCCAAGCAGCTATTCCTGCTTCTTCAGCCACCACCCACTTTTCTGCATTACATTCTGTATCATATCTCCCTTACTTATCTTTAAAGAACACACAGCCTTGACAGGTAAGTCACCTACATGGCAGGAGAGAACAAAGGCACTGTAATTCTGTCTACAGCTCCTCTTCCTACCACTGGCTCTCTCCTTCCCAGGCTTTTGAGGGCTTTCCTTAAATATTCCACTGACAGGTCACTGGCTTTACCTCCCTAAGTCTGGGATTCCCGGTGAGTCTGGGCAATTAGCATTTGTCCCTCAGGCTATCTGTCTACTCAGACCTTCTGGCCAAATCTCGAAATAATCCCAAATCCCTGCACAATACTTGGGTAACAAAGGCTGCAGCCACTCGAGGAGCAAAAACAAAAGGGAAGAGACAAAGCAAGTCACAAAGTCACAACTGTAGAAAGGGGAATTTTTGAAAGCTTGTCCCCATCTCACCCACTCTAAGTTGCTGGGGTTTAACATCCTGTGGGAAGCAGTGCAGCTACTAGAGCCAGAAGCACAGCAAGTGTTTTCTGTCTGGGATATTTTGGGTCATTAAATGTAACTAAAGACATATTTGTCCTTGGAAGGCTTAAAAGCAAACCTTTTAAAAACCTGGCATATGGGACTCAGTTAGGTAATGAATGACGTGAAAGAGCCAAATATTAGGTTCCAAGCCCTGTAGTATGACTGAAATGTCACATCACCTAGAGGATAAAGTAAGATTCAGTAACTCATTTTGAAACAGCAAAAAAGATTTCCTGATTTTATCAGTGCTGTTTGAGATCTATTTGAAGCTGGCATGCAGCAGATGATAATTTCCTAATATCACATTCTCTTTGAATGGCTCATTTGTTTACCATAAGCAAATAGGATTTCAAAATAAGCTGCCTCTCCACTGACTGTGCCCTGCTGAGGTCTAACACAGATACAGGCGGGAGATTTTTTATCCAACCAATAGCCAAAACTTCAGTTGCTGACTTCCCCAGGAGGCTGTGCTGTCCTCTACAGCTTGTGAGACTGAGTGGTACTAGAGCAGGTAACAGTTGTCTGGCAAGGTTACAGAGGCTTGACTGATAAAGATGAGAGAAAGGCTGAGGAGGCAGAGAAGTGTTTTATTCTTTCTTGCTCTTGGCAAAGGATGAAACAAGACCTTGTTCTTGTGGGCTAAACAAAATGTAGAGGTAACAGAAAATGTTTGCTCCAAAGATCACCAAACAAGACATAATATTTCTCTTAGTTTCAGAGGAAATAAGACAAGTAAAAACATCTGCTATCACCCAGAAATGTCTTTCTTGTGGAAAAGACGTAACTGGGACGAGGCTTTTGGCATTTGCCTGTACCACCCCATGGGGAACCCCTGCTTGGATACTCTGGAGCTTTTCACAGCATCCACAATGCAGTGCAGCTCTCTGGGTGAAGGACAGTGGTTCCTTCTGGAGAAGGACACATCATGTTCTTGCATTAGACCAAACATTCCATTTATTACAGATGGATTGTAATAGAGCCCTGATGCCATCTCTAACCTGGGCACATTGCCATGCTGCAAGTTCATTCCAGCAATGTACTGAGATGGCTTTGGTCCTCTTAGTCTCAAATCTCTTTGGAGACAATCCAGGCAGGCTTTCCCTACTTTTTGACAGCTCTTGGCTTGCTTCTTCCAGGCTCAGCAGTTCATTTCCAAATTTCCCACACTCCTGACATTGCTCCTCTTTGATTCAGCCATGCCCAAACCATGCAAAAAAAAAAAAAAAAAAAAAGCCAAGGAAGGAATCCAGGCCCTTCTGCAAGCCTGGAGTCTGATCTCCAGATGGTGAACATGCACACCTTGCTTCATTTTTTCCCAGCTCCTCAGATGCCCTCTCAAGAGGAAGACTGAGGGTTATTACATTCCCTCCTTTGCCTCCTGCTGGCAGTGGTGCAGGAAGGGCATTTGCTGAGCATCACATGCAGCTCCTCAAAAGCAGATTTAGAGCAGAATTCCATCCCACAATAGAAGCAATCAAAGGAAAGCCCAGAGAGCATCTCCTAAACATGTAACACTCCCTCCTAAGGAGCAGGCCTTTGCACCCATCCTGACTGAAGTCAGCAGTGTTTATTGTGTTACACAGATGGACCAGAAGTTGTGCAAATCCAGACGATTATTTCTGATGCATTTAGATGCTGGTTAACAGTTCTAAATATTTGCCTGCTGTTGGTAATCATCCAGGTTTGTGAATTACTCAGAAAACATTCAATTAGCAAGAAATTAATTTTGTTTTTAATTATCCATTCTTCTGTGATGATATATAGTATAAGCATAGATCGAATGAACCAAAATGCAGAAGATTATGCATGCAGAACTGGAAGGAAGCCTTCCCAGACAAGTCCTTTTCCAAATCCTAACTGAGGCTAGTAAAATAAGATGGAAGATAGTAATGGGAACTGGGGTGAAAATGTCACTTTTAAAGTCACATATGGGTCTGGATTCAAACTCAGGCCTGACACAGGATGTGCACCAGCTATAATCGTTCAACCATTCCACCAGCACCAGGTACAGCATGTTCAACCCAAACCACCCCTTTGTTCAGCAGTTCCAGTGAGCATTTCTGAAGCCTTGAACCAGCTGCCAGAAAATGCTTGACATAAGGATGAAGGATGGATGCAGGTCATTTGAACACAACGCTGGGTACCTTCAGAACACGCTGGCATTGGATATAGATTACCTTGCAGAGGTTCAGGACAAATGAATGAAGAGATGCAGGACAGGAGCTAAAGCCCTTGGCTGAGAGAGTCCAGCTGAGATGCCAATCTTACCACAGGCCCTTCCTACCACACATGTGCCAGCTTGACTGCTTGGGCCCGTTTGCTGATATACATGGGCACTCTTGGCTAAGTGTTTCCAGCAGCTTTGGGACTCTCTCATCTCTTTAGTGGGCCAGGAACTCCACCTCTTGGCCCTTGAGAGCCGTAAAACAACCTCCCATGTTGTTTTATGGACACTTGAAGCAGAGGTGGTTGAAAATACAGAGATATTTTCCTGTGTCATGTTCAGTGATGGAGCAGTGTAAAACAACATGCCTACCATGGGAAGCACCAGATGGGGTTTGAACCAGCACTAGACTTGCCACTGAGCACAGCTATGAAGTTTCCACACTGGTAATGAAGGTAGCTGCCTGCTATATTTCAGAAATCAATGACACATTGTCATCCACTGCAGGATAAACTGAGAAATCTGAAGTAAGGTCTTGACAGGTAAAGTGCCTTTGATTTTTCCTTTAATTCAGCAAGCACACAACATTACTGGATTCTCTGTATTAATAATAAATACATAGTGAAGCTCATGTCGGTAGCAGAGCTTCAGTTCTAATGTGAGAACAGCATAGCTCCGCAAACAGCATGTCTGCAAAAAGCAAGGCACTATTCAGTGTAGCCAAACACTGGAAACGTGACAGCTGTTTAATAACACAGGGAAATAAAATGATAGTAATAATATTCATAATTAGATTTATAAACTCCTTTCTTATTTTCAGCATTATTTTTTCAGTCAAAGAAATCCAGTTCATTTATTTCCTTCAATTTTCTTCCCAATAAAAGATCTGAAATATAGCCAGCCCTGAAAGACTAGTTTGGACCTCAGAGCTCTCTAGGGTAGGAACTTTTGCAAATATTTAAGTGCAATATATATCCTGTGACTGCTCCAAATGACCAGCAGACCATGTTCTGCTTGTCCACATTGCCTCCTGCAGAGGCCAAGAACACGCCCTTCCCTGCAGCCCAGGCTCAGGACTGTGATCCTGGGCTCAGGGTTTGGGATGTGCGGAGGGAACGGGCCCCGGCAGACAGCACTGTTGTGTGGGTTTGCACAGTGGTGAGCACAGCACAGCCTGAAACTCAGCTGCAAGCGGGAGGAATTACCATGAGAGAACAGAACAACGAGCAAAATGTGATGCAGAAATTATCTCACATCTTAAATGCTGGTCTGAGGGTTAATGGTGCTGTCCTCCAAGATGGGGGAAGAAGCTGGTCTTTCCCTTTGCTTGAACAAAGGCAGTTCAATTTCTGCACTTTAAAAAGAAACAAAGCTGTCTTTCATTAGCAGCCTGAGTTGAAGATTGATAAATAATGTGGTGTTTTTCAGGCCAGATCCATTTATTTAAATAGTTCTTTATAAAGTGAAAAATTGACATAAAGGTTTTAAGTGGTGTATATGGGTGTACAACACCAGCTGCAGCCATGAAATAAATAAGCCATAGCCGTGATTAAGATGTTTTACATTATGCAATTACTGTGACTTGGTTTGCTCTTTATATGCACTCCGAGCAAACTGAATTGGATCAAATAGTTTTGAACCTATATGTGATGGCCCAAGTTGACCTTTTTTTTTTCAATGTAAGTTTGAGCTGCAAGACCTCTGAATTGGTGTTCTCAGAGGAAAGCTTAAGAACTGTATTTGAATGCTGTTAAAAACACACATTGGACTTTTATATAAAAAGAATGCATTTGAATCTGTGTTTAACAAATCACTAGGTAATAGTTACACTGAATTCAGTCTTTCTGCTGAAGTAACATTAATTTAAGCTCCACCTTTTATCTCAGTTGCAGAGCAATTCTTTATTTACTGTACTGTATTTAGACTGAGGGATCATTAACTCCATTGATAGCAAGAACCTGTAGATTTGTCCTAATTTACAGTTTCTCCATTGAACATTATTTTCACCGTGCCAGGAATGATTATGAATCTGAGTGGTGCCAAACCACCACAGACTTCATTGACTTCAGCAAGAGTTGCAGTTGGTCTGCAAATTATGGCCTTTGAGTGTATGTTTGTGGCAGGGCAGCATAAGCCATGAGGTGAGGGCTGGTCATGTGGTGTAACGCTGAATTTGAATTCATGAAAGTATTTAATTGGAAATCTCAGAAAATAGTTCCATCTCTCTTCTGCATGTTTGAACCCACCTGTCTTCTGAATAAGGACTGCAAATTACTCTAATAATAGGCAAAAGTACAAGTATGTTGCATGTTGCCATAGAGAATTCTTTAATTATTTTAATACTAAATAGATCAATAAAGCCAATGTCAACAAACAGTTGTGATAGTCAGACATGGTATTAAGATTCATGAGATTAGCTGCTTTATGTCTTGATTTTGTTTTAGTATTTCTATTGCTATTCAGTTGTGCAAGTATTCAGTGGCACCTCACCTTTTTCTCAACACATTCAGTCATATAAATTGAGGCATTGATTTCTTCAAATATCCCAGTGGTCTCAGTGAATTACTGGCAGACTATGCTGCACTTGTCTTGTTCTGGTTATCAGCACCCATTTAATTAAACATTTTAAATGCTTAAAGAACATAAGGCTGGCTACCAGTCTTCTTTGAAAGACCTAAAAGTCAGCACCATCACCAGCATCAATGCATATTAAAAACAGACTGGATGGTGGAGGCTTGGTAAAGACAGCTCAATATGAATCAATTTTAAAAAAAAGATTATTTAAAACCCAATATATAGCAATAGCCTAACATAAGACATAAGAGTCAGAAACTGCTGGAGTTTAAATTACAATGGGAGGTGATATAGAGTCTAACCTAGAGCAGGTCAATAATACCTTGTGAAGAGTGAACGTCTGTGACAGTGACACAACTATCAAGGGTGCAATCTCTCTCTCCATGAGGACATGAATACCACTAAGAACTCAGCAAAAAATTTTGGATTGCTCTCACACACTACAGCTAGATGTATAGAAAGGAACGTCATCGATGTTCTCATTTATATCCCAAAGATAACGATGCAAGCAGTTCAATTACCACCACAAAATGCTAAGCCAATAATCACTACAGAATTACATCCTCCTCCCAGCGTGAACGTGAGAGATTTGTTACAAGTAGCCTGACCCCAGGAGCCTCTGAGTACATCTTCATCACAATTAGCTCGGGAGCAGCCCTAGGAGCACACAGGCACTTGTGAGTCCTAGCACCAAACCCATGGAGCACTGATATAGCTACAGTAATTTGACTGTCACTGGTACAGATCCACAGCATCAGTGCTTACATTCAAGTGAAACCTATTCCTGGGCATGTGTACTCAGACACGCAAGAATGAGGATGAAGGCATGGGTCTCTAAAACAAATAAAGGATTATATTTAATTTGTCTCATTTTTTCCTAACCAGTTCAGCTATTGTTTTGGTATATTAAGTACGCTGCACTTAAAAAGAGGGTCACTTCACAATGAGCCCATCTTTTTTTCCCCAAAATTCAGCTATCTTAATTTTCTTAATAGATACCATGGAAGTTTTCCATCAGAACATTGTGAAGTACTGTATTTACACTAAATTACACCAACTACATAAAAAATACCTATCATGTTTAACCCCAGCCAACAACTCAGTACCGGGCAGACACTCACTCACTCCCTCCTGGGATGGGGAAGAGAAACAAAAACATAAGATACTGTTTAGCAGCAACCAAAACATCACGGTGTTGGCAACATTAGTTTCCTACCAAATCCAAAACGCTGCACTGTACCAGCTACTAGGAAGAAAATTAACTCCATCCTAGCTGAAAACAGGACAACATCAAACACTCCACAGGATTTCTGTCAGCTCAGTTAACTGGTATTTATTCATGACAGTGATTTTGCTGACTGCACCAGTCAAATGATGATTAAGATAGCTATTGTGTCTAAACACAACTTGTGAAAAAACTGTCTGAATGCCTTTCAAAAGATGCAGAGTACTTGAAAACTTATAGGAGTGGCTTTAAATTGTGGTGGGAAATCTGATGCAGTTTCCTGATTTAAAGTTACATGAAAATAACAACTGCAAAAATGCAAGTTGATGGTTCCTGCATCCAGAAGTGAACAGCAACTGAATTTATTTAAAAGATACATTCAAGATGAGTATGTGCAAAATACAGAGGGTGTCCAATTTGATGGAACAAATAGCTAATATTTTTTTCCACTTTTCACTAACAGAGAAGACAGATGACGTTTTAATGGTGTAATCAAGACCCTGATTGCCACTGGTGACAGAATATGCCATGAGATCCTAATGGATATGATGGATAGGAACACTTGCATTGCATTGTGTGTTTCTGCTTGAAGTATCTTATTGGGCTTTTTTTTTTTTTTTTTTTT
>VZTH01012301.1:282878-303778 GCA_013397815.1 Aleadryas rufinucha
TTTTTTTTTTTTTTTTCTCTGCTGACAACAGTCCTTTCAATTCTTCAACTTTTTAATAAAGCAGCAAAGGCTGTCATGGAAGTCTGTGAAGACAGGAATACTGTGCTCAGATATCAGTGTAATTACTATTTTCAAGTTGGTCATAAAAGTCAGTTTTGCCAGCAGAGATATGCAAGAGTTTAACTGTTTACGTGAAGAATTTAGAGCTAATTGCATTGTGCTAAGAATCACAACTAAACACTGAATCACTTCAACATATTTCTTACACCACTAATGTTTGCTCTCTTTTACTGTCAGCAGAGATATTTCCAGGATTGTGTTCTTGGATTTGTAATTTCAGAGGTCCTTGTGCAGCAATGTCTGCATTGGCATATGCTTATATTTCTTCTTACACATTTACCCTATGTTTTGGAGGTTTGTTTTTGGTAAAGCATAATTAAAGCACTCTGGACCATTTCTTCTCCTTATTGGAACATTTACCCTTAGCATATTTGGAAGGAAAACATTCTATATATACAGTCCTGTATCCTTGATGTGCTCATGTCTCAAAATTAGGAGAAGGAAAAATTCGGATGCATAACAAACATGTGGTGGGGCTCTCAATCCTGACTATTTAGCCAAGCAATTATAGAATTACAAAAGTTCAAAAGGCACACAAGGAAGTGTCATAATCAGAAATGTAAATGAATTGCAATACTTGTAAGAAGATAATTAACAGCCTAATAAATCCCTCTAGCAATGGATTAATTCCATTAGAACTCTGGAAAAGGAGAAGCAATTTTTCATTTGCATGGAAAAAAATGCTCTCAAGGATACCTTGTGGGTCAGACCAGTGCTCAAGTTTAGAACATTATCTGACACCCTCCACCAGAGGTAAAAATTACAACCTAAAAATAATTTTGAGTGTTCTGAAGGATAAGCTGGTGGAAGAAGACTCCTTCAGGAAAAAAGAATAAATGTTACCTCTCATTTTCAGGAGTCTACATCTTTTCCATACATATGTAGCCAGCCCTAACTTCATGCTTTTCAGCAAGCTGCACAAGGATGTCCTACTGACTTAGGGCGATCTTTTCAAACCTAATTTTATAAGGAACTCTGCTTGGTATCAAGTCAAACACTGTAAAGACCTGCTGGAAGAGCCAAGTGAGGTTTCCCTGTGGGTGGCAGCAGTACCTGCTGGCCACGCTGGCACTGGGGATAAGTCTGGCCTCTGTCAACTCGACTGGAATACAGTATGCAATTTTATCATAGCTCAGCTGCCAATATCATGTTATGCAAAACTACTGCAATTTGAAAGCAATCAATACTTCAATTCCATTATTTATAGAAATTACTTTAACTACAATGTGCTTAAGAGAAGAATGACAGGCTAGTAAATGCCTCTTAAAAGAGACAAATTGTTCTATGTTAGAAAAGGAAATGATGGGACAATCCAATGTCCTTTTTTTTTTTTTTAGTTTTAGATGCTGTAAATGTGGTAAAAGATGTTGTAAAACATTTGTTTTGGTCTGCCTTCCTCCAGATTCACTCACCATCCTGGTCACCCGACAGAGTCTTCGAGGGATAGTAGAAGTTTTTGGATGAACAGTCTCTCCCCTTAGCTGTATTTGCTCACAAGTGGATGGCAATGCTGCTTCACCACCTCAATAACTTATTCCAACACAGCTTATTGGTGATATTGGCTGTTTCCACAGCTGGTTTTTTTTCATACCAATCATTTTGTAATCTTATAAAATGACTCTTCTGTGAGCTAAATTTATGTGCTATTCTTTCTTCAATTTCAAAATAAAGCTTTTAAATTCAATTATCCATTTTTACTTCCCATCTTCATGGAACAATAATTATGAGGTTGAGTTTTTTGCAAAAATTTTATATTAATAGTTTGCATATAAAAACATTGCTGCAGTTAAATACCACAAAAAGTCTAAATTATTTTCTTCTTTCATAATTTAAGAAGGGAAAACCCTTATAAAATGTAAACAGAGCTTTATCCAAACATAACAGTCATTGTAAAGGAACTTATGTCACAGGGGCAGGGAAGAGGGAGTGATTTTCACACTTACATGTAACTGCTTTTGAAATTGAAGGTGTCAACTGGTATTTCTATAAAACTAAATACAGTTCCTCAGTTGGGAAACAGATTACACAAAGATTTATGGTACTTTAGTCTATTATTTGCACTGGAATAAATGTGAAGATTTCCAATAAGCAGCCAGGGTTCAGAGACAAATGGGTGGAAGTGGAGAACAAACACATCAGCATAACAACATTAATTAGGGCTTCAATTCTTCATTAGTGATGTACATATTTTAAGCTCTTCTCTTGAAGTGCCTTAAAATTGAGAGGTACAGCAGGCATCTTACCAAGAACTAACTGGTCATGAGCTACGATGTCAGTGATGAGCTGACTTCCAGGCCAAGATTATCACTGATCAACAGATGAAAGCTTTGTTCCTGGGGTTAAGTGATGAAGAACAGCCCCAGCACAGGGTTTGGGCAGAGCCACCAGTGCTGGTGGGAAGCAGAGGGGCCTGGGGAACAGGGCCATCCTTCAGAGGCAGCATCCTTGGGACCTGCAGTTACCTGGCCTGCTGTGATTGCACGGTCCCCATTCCGGTGTGGGGTCAGAGCTGCAATTACCAGTACAATGCCCAGGCCTCTTCTCCACAGCTGACCCTGCCCCACGGGGTCTGGTTGGCTGGGTTTTGATTAACACAGTCCTTAAGGGTTCAGCAGGTGCTTCAGCTTATTTAGATCTCAGGATATGCTGCCATCCTCTCCAAGGCACTTCTCTTCCTCTGTCAAAGACCTTTGTTTCCTACGGCAGCAGATTTTAAAGCAGGATTTCAACTCAGCAGGTGCAGAGGGCACCATACAGGTGCAATGAGAAAACAAAGATTTGGAATGCTTTTGTTAGCCTAAAATACTGCTTGGTTTGGTAAAATAATTATAATGATAATAATAATAGCTGTAGTGACAGCTGAGGTTTGCCATTGAAAACCTGCAATTTTAGACAACTGTGACTCCTAAATTATGACAGCTACCTACATTTACCCCCTTGAGTTTGTGTCTTTTTGTCTGTAAAGACAGTGGATCATATTTGCTCTTTATTCCCTGGATTTAAACATCCTTCTGTCCTCTGACCACAGTGCACAGAAGCAGGGTTGACTACTTAGTCTGTGACATGGTCTCAGTGTGCTCATTTCTGATTAAAATTAGTAGTTCCAAAGCTATCAAGGTATCTGAATCTGACAGTTATAATTAGAACAAAACTGTCACAGTACAAAGCAACATGAAAATGTACTGTTCCCTTAGAGGAAGCAACTGCAGTAGAGCCATCTAGAAGACACAGCATTTTACATAGCTAATAAATCTGATTATGGATCATTCTGTGTATGCAGGATGGCTTGAGTTTGGAGATAAACAAGGTCTGGAATTTCTTTTTCGTGAAAAGTCCCACTTTCAGAAAATATTTCCAAGCAGAACTGCAAGAAGAATGGTTCATTTTGAGTTCGTCAAAACACTATAACACTATTTCAATTTTTTTTAATAATACATTCAGCACTCCTGAAACCTTGATGATATACTGTCGTGACCTGAAACAAGCTACTCCAAGTCAGCTTTAAATTTAAGGCGTGTTTTTTTATAGCAAAGCACTACTTTCAGGGAATTGTAATTTGTTGGAATGTCTCTCCCTGGTTCTGTTCTCTTTGACGAGGTAAAGACTCGTGTCCAAATACACATGCCACTGGAAGGACTGTTAATAATTGATTACAGCTCGTGGGCCAAACAAAATCAGTCAGAAACACTGTTTTGAAAAAAGCTTTGAAAGCTCTGTTATTCTAAAATATTTTTTAAGGAAAAAAAGGATGTAATTTTTAAAAATGTCTGGACTGATAATCAATACAGCTCATATATTTACCAAGAGAACCCACCACTCTCAAATGACATGTTTTTAAAAAGTGTTTATGTATTTAAATACAAAGAAACACCTTTTTTTCATCCCATGATAAACTTGATTACATATGGATGAGCAATGGCACAGAACATTTTCAGAAGGAAACCTAAGTCTGTGATGGGCAGAGAGGTAGCTCTCCATGGCCTTCACTTTACTGGGGTGCATGGGAGAACTGGTTACAACTACAGAGATATAAAAATAGAGCTTAATATTTCAAGTTTGTTTCAACATAGAGTCTATTTTATTGTGTTTTTCTTCCTAATGACATTTTTGACATCGTTGCATATTTGACATATTCAGAGATTTGAAAAACGGAANATTCCCTGGATTTAAACATCCTTCTGTCCTCTGACCACAGTGCACAGAAGCAGGGTTGACTACTTAGTCTGTGACATGGTCTCAGTGTGCTCATTTCTGATTAAAATTAGTAGTTCCAAAGCTATCAAGGTATCTGAATCTGACAGTTATAATTAGAACAAAACTGTCACAGTACAAAGCAACATGAAAATGTACTGTTCCCTTAGAGGAAGCAACTGCAGTAGAGCCATCTAGAAGACACAGCATTTTACATAGCTAATAAATCTGATTATGGATCATTCTGTGTATGCAGGATGGCTTGAGTTTGGAGATAAACAAGGTCTGGAATTTCTTTTTCGTGAAAAGTCCCACTTTCAGAAAATATTTCCAAGCAGAACTGCAAGAAGAATGGTTCAAGTTCCTCAAAACACTATAACACTATTTCAATTTTTTTTAATAATACATTCAGCACTCCTGAAACCTTGATGATATACTGTCGTGACCTGAAACAAGCTACTCCAAGTCAGCTTTAAATTTAAGGCGTGTTTTTTTATAGCAAAGCACTACTTTCAGGGAATTGTAATTTGTTGGAATGTCTCTCCCTGGTTCTGTTCTCTTTGACGAGGTAAAGACTCGTGTCCAAATACACATGCCACTGGAAGGACTGTTAATAATTGATTACAGCTCGTGGGCCAAACAAAATCAGTCAGAAACACTGTTTTGAAAAAAGCTTTGAAAGCTCTGTTATTCTAAAATATTTTTTAAGGAAAAAAAGGATGTAATTTTTAAAAATGTCTGGACTGATAATCAATACAGCTCATATATTTACCAAGAGAACCCACCACTCTCAAATGACATGTTTTTAAAAAGTGTTTATGTATTTAAATACAAAGAAACACCTTTTTTTCATCCCATGATAAACTTGATTACATATGGATGAGCAATGGCACAGAACATTTTCAGAAGGAAACCTAAGTCTGTGATGGGCAGAGAGGTAGCTCTCCATGGCCTTCACTTTACTGGGGTGCATGGGAGAACTGGTTACAACTACAGAGATATAAAAATAGAGCTTAATATTTCAAGTTTGTTTCAACATAGAGTCTATTTTATTGCGTTTTTCTTCCTAATGACATTTTTGACATCGTTGCGTATTTGACATATTCAGAGATTTGAAAAACGGAAGCCCAAGTGTATCATCATTATCCCAAGGAACAATCCCATTCCACTCTTCCTTTTCTTTCCTGTTTGTTCCCTACAGCAACAGATTGACTGTTTGACCAAGGAAAAAAACAAATAAAGGAAACGTTAAAATTACAACTTCATTTTCAACGGTGCAACATCCAGACCTTTCCCTGACTGGTAATGCTGTAGCAGGGGCCAGGTTTTGGCAGTGACTACCCGAGCCATGCCCTCCTAGCTCGGCACAGCACATGGGTTCCCAGCAGGGCAGCTGCTCCCTGTGCCAGCCAAGGTGTTCAGCTGCCTGCGCCAGAGCACTTCCAAACCTTCCCAGTGTCTGGTAATAGGAGCGTTAAAATGAAAGTCAGGAAAGCTCAGGTCCACACATGGCATTTGCCTGCCATGCCTAGTTATATGTTGCATTAAGCGTTCATGAAGAAAAAGATCCACAAGCGATTGCCTGTAATAAAAGGGCCTGTCCACAGTCCAAGCTGCACACCAGAAACACAAGCTTGCATTTGGCTGTGACTCTGTTCATCACGATGTACCCTGGTGTCCCAGTTACCTTCTCACCTTGGCTGAGGGCTGGTAGGAAATCTGTTCTTTTTCCTTATATATGGAGCTGTACTCTGTCAGCATAGTGGGTTTTAATAAACCCATCGTGCTGTATATAGGTTTCCCAGGCAACACGTGCAATACAGGCATCAGTATCCAAGTTACTTGTGTTGACAAATCACGTACCATCAGCCATTACTACAGTTGGGGCCTCTACCACTTCGAGGTTTTCAAACTTTCCTAAGAGTTACAGTCATGTACCATTTGATAGGGGGAGCAACTAAGGCAGCTGGTGCTGCACTGCTATGTGAAGTTTGCACAGGCTACCATGCCATGCTGTCTCTTTGTGCAGCTTTTTGTTTATCAATGAAAAATGTAAAAGTGGTTCAGAGAGGGCTGATCAACTGCATTTCATATTCATAACTTGAAAAATAATCAACACATAAACAAAAAATAAAAGCATTAAAATAAAAACATTAAAAAAGAAAATTCGTACTTGTTCATAGATTCTTACCATTTCTTAAGCAAAACAGAATCAACACATAAGCAAAAAATAAAAGCATTAAAATAAAAACATTAAAAAAGAAAATTCGTACTTGTTCATAGATTCTTACAATTTCTTAAGCAAAACAGAATCAACACATAAGCAAAAAGTAAAAACATTAAAATAAAAACGTTAAAAAAGAAAAATTGTACTTGTTCATAGATTCTTACCATTTCTTAAGCAAAACAAAGGAAATAAACCACTTTATTTTAAACTAGACTTCCTTACAGCATCTCTACTGTTGAAATAAAGAAGGAAATAGAGCCTGCAATCCGACATGCAAATCAGAGTTCGGCAAGGAGGCAGACCTTCTAATTCTGTAGCAAGCACACTAAAACCTGCAAGCAGTACACAGCACGTGCTCATCATTCACGTGTGCTTGTCTTCCTTGCTAAATCAGCACTAGACACAAGGAGGACAAGGCACAACATGACCATGAGCTGTGGCTCTGGCTCAGGCACCGAGTTTCCTTGCAGGTGTCTGGCTCTGCCCCAGCCCTTCTGCAGGGCTCTTCCTCCCCAGCAGAGTGGTAACTCCTCACTGTCTCTCTCAGCAAAGGACATTGGGATCCATACACCACAGGAGACACAGAAATTAATCTTTCTCCCCCTCTCTCTCTTTTGGAATTGTCCTAGTTGTACAGCAATATTGATTTTATCCATTTAGATAAGTGCAAACATTGAAGAAACAGTAGCTTTTATAAAGGACGAAAACAAAGCTAATTTAAACTTTTTCTTAACAGCAATCCTAAAGGACCCAGGACAGGAAAATGAATGGAAGAAGATGCAGTTTAGGTTACCAAAAGCACTGGCAGACAGCTGCTTAATCCCAGAATTGTCATGTCAATTTAAACCCTTCCCCTGGCAGGGATTCAATTCTTTTCATCTCTCCTGGGAGCTTGAAAAGGTCACAGACAAGACAACATTACCCTTGTGCACACACAGGCTTGATTGCCTTTCTAGAAAGGCATCCGTGCTTGAGGCTTTGGCTGGCAATTCAGGGAGGGGAAGGGCCAGGTACCCTAATGGGGACGGATGCCCCTGAGCCGCTGCTGACACCGCACACCCACACCAGGCAACCGCAATCCTCACTGAGCCTCAGCATCTGCCAGGCACCCACGGGACCCTGTGGAGCCACCTCGGCTGACAAGGCCATGTGTAATTCTAAGTGTTTCTGGTTGTATTCAGTGCACATCCCTGTGTAATGCAGCCTGATACCCATGCTGATACCACGGAGATGCTTTCCCTGATGTGGCGAAAGGAGTTTTGCTCTTGGATCTTATGGTTTGCATTTGGTTTCCCTGTTTTTGTATCTAGGGAAAGAGGCCTATCTCCACCTGAAAGATTAGAGGAGAACAATATAAATACCTTATTCACAGCTGTATTCATTCACCAGCATGTCCTACAGTGTGCACAAATACCCTACACTTTTCCCACATCAGATGTACTGCAGAGCACGACTATCACCATGCAGCAAAATCACACTCAGGCACAGCAGAAAAAACCCCTCTCTTCTACAAGGACGGGTGATCTATGCCTTTAAAAACTCAAGGCCTTATTATTACAACTTCTTCTATACCAAAATGGAGCCATGAGAATGGAGAAACTCCAGCTGGGCTGAAACACAAGAGCCATCTGCTCAACAGCAGGGACTTCAGCAGGCTCCTCATGGAGTGCTCCTTTCACCCCATTGATCTGTTGATGTCCGGCTCAGATTTTTGCCCAGCCCTCCATGGGGATAGGGGTAGGGACCGTGTCTTCCAGTACAACACCCTTCAGACCACGGAAATTGCAGATCAATATAAGAAGGTTTAGCTCATTCCCAGGCATTTTTTCACATGCAGGAAAACATGCATGCATACGTGAGTCCGTATTCACCAAAATAACCCAGCATAACCCAGAACAGAAAATCTGGAAGGTTGCTGAACTGCTTATCTCTGAGGGGTCAGAGGATGGAGGACAAAGCAACACGGACTGAAGCTGGGCTGCAGCCCACTGGGAGGTGCTGAGGAGAGGCTGAGCCAGTCCCTGGGAATGGTACACACAGGTGTTGTGCATCCCTCCCTCTCCTGACCTCAGAGCGACACCAGGAAACCTTATTCTCAAAACTAAGGCATCTCAGAGCAGGCAGTAGGAAGTGCAGGAGAGCCCATACCCTGATTCAGTTCATTTTACCAAAGGCACTGACTGCATACTCCTCCCTCCTCTGACTTCCCAGGGAGCAATTTTGCTCCTTGTCATTTGCAACATCTTCTAGGACCTGCCAAGACTGCCAAAAGTCTTCTCTAAGCACTTAGTAAAGGTTTCTGCCCTGCACCCACGTGCATGCCAAAACCAGCCTTGGCTCATCACCACAGCACCAGAGCACAGAGCCTCCTCTCTTGAGCTGCCACTCACCATCCATCCTGTGGCTTCTGAACAGTGACTGAAAGGATATTTGGTCCCCAAACCACTTTCCTGTCATGGCTTCCAATCAGTTTAATAAATTTTCATAGTCAATTTGAAAAATTCAGCAAGAGGCTACTGCCTTTTTTCCCCCATCAGCTGTGTCATACACTTTCGAGTTTTGAGGAGGTTTAAAGCAAGAATTAGGAATGCATCTACCCTTGTTTTAACCTGAAAGGCTTAGAAAAGTTTAATTTAGTATAAATAAATTTCTGTGACAAACGCTCATGATTTAATACTTTTTAAAGTATTTTTTTTCCTAATACTTTCTAATACTTCAACATACCCCTAAATGCCTGATCATTAGCTATATTATTCCTTACACTGACCCCACGTATGTGGGATCACCAAAACCAAGGCATGACAATTGAGGTTTCTGCCAGAAAACCACACACAACCACAGACAGAGCTAAAAGAGAATGGGTTTATATTAGGGCATTTTTATTTTAGAGGTGATACACCTTGATCTGCTGCAGTCTTTCAAGCAATCGTGAACATTTTTCTTCATTCTTTTTCTCCCAGGTATTCCTACTCTATGAAATGCACAATACAATAATACAGGGTAGATATTTTTACAAAGTATAAATTCTTCTTTTTTCTCTCTTAAACTGCCAATTCTAGTTGCTGAATAGAATTATGATATGTTGTGTCACAGTCTGTATATTAGCACTGGCTGATCAAAAGCAAACTTAGTAAGACAAGTGTCAGTGTAAGCATGTACATTTTAAGAAAGTTTAGACTTTGAACTGAAGGAATAAAAATTAGATCTGCAAACTCATCTTGATATTTGGCCATACTTTGAACGAAGACAATGAGGGAAAAATCTACGCTTTAAATAGTTACTTTGTTGTGCTTGATATTGAAATTCTGTGGACTTTCATTAAAGAAATATCAAAGCCAGAGAAGCAGCAAACAGAAGCAGCAAGCACCAAACTGCAAAATGACTTGTAGAGAATACACTGCAGGAACAGTCTGCAAATTTTCGCTGATGGAGGAAAAAAGAAACACAGTGGAAAACATAACTAAACAATCTCATTTATTGTTTTCAGACAGATTTATTTTCAACTAGACTCCTTGGGACCATCCTAAAATTACTTCTCAAAGCCTACAAGCTCTAGAGCTGCTGCAGGAAGGATTGGAAAGCACATTTGGCTCACAAAGAAACAGAAGAATCTCTTTGAGTATCTCTGTAATACGTGACTCACAACTGCAAGCTGGCTAGGCTACATGCCAAGTCTGTGTCTTGAAAGGGCTCATTTATTGGCAAAGTTTTGTCCTGAATTAATCTAGATCTCTTTTAACAAAACATACCAAAATAACACCTTTGGCTGCAACTGTGCTCCATGTGCTGGAGCCGAGTAAAGTGACACTGCTGTTTTTCTTTTGAAATCATGGTTATAGTCATCCCTGGACTCAAAATTCCATTATCTTTGTGGACTATCCTTAGAAAGCTAGCTGAAGATTTTCAATTTCATTTTTTGCACAAGACTGTAAGAAAATTATTTGAATGTATTCAAGTATCCAAGAGTGAACTGAGCTTGTGATGCTCTGATTTCTGTACATTCAAAGATCTACACATAAAATAGTGATACAAGTCCCTATTCAAATGTGCATTTATAGCTCTCTGCTAAACACAATAAAGAACTCCCAGCAGACAGCATTTTTATTTATGTGTGGGTGTACTCCAGCTCTGCATTTCATTCTCAAAGTGGCACTTAGCAATATTTATCCAGTCATTCGAATCTTTTATAACACATGTAGTTTTACTTCTAGATGCAATATCAATTTTGGAATATCAAAACCATAATATCCTTTCTAAAAAAACCATAAAGTTTGCACTGTCAGATTCAAGTATATCAAAACAAAGTCCTGCCACATTGTTTCAGATTTTTATGGAATACTGATACATATATGATATTTCCTGACAGGCTTTCAGCTCTATCATGGAAATGACTGTAAATTCACTACACTATGTGTCTATAGATGCAGCATCTGCAGCCCATCTCAGCCAGCCCCTGTGCAGTGCATTGGTGACTGGCCATGCCTCTGCCCAGGGCATGATAATGCACCCTTCACCAGGGGCTGGCTGTGAGGTAATCCCTTATTTCAGCCATGTGGGTGTGATTTACCTTGAGCCCAGTCCTGATAGCATCTAATAACAAAACCTTGTACTTCCCCCCTGCATGACCTGAGCAATACAGGTAACCAAGGCTGCAGCTCTAACCCCAAAATGAGAAGGTGTGATGCACAGTAAGACATCCTGAGAACAGCAAGTACTTCATTTTTTCCTGTCCTTCTTTCTCACTGAAGAGCATATCTATGTTCATGCTTTAGCTCAGATGGGGAGAGAAGATTCAAATTGAATCTAGTTGTAGACTCTGCTCCCTCATGTTTGCCCCATATAGCAGTGTCCAAGTACACAAACCGGATAAAGCAGCTGCAAGATATCCTCCAGCAGTGGATCCACAACACTCCCAACAGCACCAGAGATTCACCAAGCTGGACATGTTCAAGTGAGTCCAAATAAAATCATGAAAATGCATAATAAGGATGTCAGGTCTTCAGCAGAAACAGTTCTGCTCCGCAGACCCGCTCTTACTGACCTGCACTACTGACTGATGTGCACGCCTGACCAGTGTGGTTTCAAACCACAGGGGCATTTTGAATGTTTGCCAGAAGGAATATGTATTTCTTATCACATAAACCACCAAGACTGATCCCATTGTGTGATGGACATTTGTTGCATCTTCTGTTCAGCATCATATGAGTTTCTTGGACAAAGTCCATCATTTAGATGTTGGCTAGTGCACATGCTTATTTTCAAAGGAGCTTTTAATCCACTGATGTTTAAAAGATTTATTCGTTTAATTATTGGTTTATTTTCTGGTTTATTCCTACCCTTTGATGTTACTGGTTATTAAAAAGCTCCTATAAGGGGCTGTTAATTACTCATGTCATTCAGAGATCTATCAAACTGTGATTTAAGGAAGCACATACATTGCTTGATAAAGGGGAAATCATAAATTCTTTTTCATTCATTAAAGAAAACAACATTTTGCAAAATGTTTTCATAATGGTGACATGAAAAATATGTCTGCATTGAGACTGTCTGAAGGAACATAAAGCTGAGGAAAGAAGAGGTGAATTTTCAGAGTGCCACTATCTCATGGTTATGGAGGAATATCTGAGTAAGAACAGCTCAGGATACTTTGGCAGGGGAGCCCCACAGAGACTGAGATGTGGTGTGCAGAAATTTCAAGGAGCTTTGAAATGAACTCCATACTCTCACTGTAAGAAGGCAGAGAATGGTGTCCAACCTCCACCCTCAGCAGGAGAATTGGTGTTGCACATGGTGTGGAGTTGCATCTCTTTCTTAGGAAAGATGGCAGGTAACAAGGCTTGTTCCTCAGGCCTTGCACACTGGAAAAATGCATTTTCTGCATCAAGGAGAAGAATTAAAAAGCTTATTGTGCATCCATTTGCATTACTTTGTAATGCTGAATGGTGCTTGCTAACATACTACTTCTCTGTTGTGAGAAAATCAATAGTCTACAATGATTTTCAAACCTCTATAGGATCTGCTATCACCATATGCAAAAATTTGGAAATGTTAATTTGTATTTTCTTCTAAATTGATGAAAAGTAGACAGTAGCTATAAGCATGGCTAGATTTAAAACAGTAGCTCAAAATCTGCCTGTGAGTTTAGTAAGAAGGCATTAGATCTCAGTGGAAGTCCTGATAAAAAGATTTTTTTTAATATTATAATGAAATGCAGACTGACACTGAAAAGTTGAGAGCCAAGTGACAGGTTCCCAAATGAAAGAGGTCAGATTTTAGGAAGCTGAATAAATGTGAAAGACTGAAAACAGTAGGCATTGCTCTCTAAAGCAGACTATTAATATTTAGAAACCAAAATGCAAACTTAAATTTAGTCCAGATGTTAATGATAAAAAGCATTAAAATGATCAGTCCATCAAATTTCGATTCCAAATCTCTTCCAAAGTATATGTGCCTTCCCAAATCCACTGCAAATACAGCCTGTAGCTTTTGGCAGTTAAACAGCCCATGGAGGCCAACTCTTAAAAAATCTCTCATTTCCCTTCAAACAGTCCAAAAGAAAGATTGTGCACCCGAATACTACTGGATTATCTGAGTGAGTGCTGGCAAAGCTGCTAAGAACTTAGAAGAAAATGATTCAGGGTACATCCCATTCTTGCAATTCCCTCTCATGATTTGAAGATACTCTCACATCACTCTGGCACAAGCCCCCCAAGGATTGCACTGGGAACAGCTCTCCCAGGCCCAGGTTACTTTAGATTTCATAAAGTAAAGCCAGTGCTTTACAGCTTCTCACCTTAAGAACCGGCCAGACCAATTAATGAAGCACCTGGTGTGGCTACATAATGAGAAACTTTGTCAGCTTTGCTTCTGGATGGACTGAAATGTAGCTTACCTAGACTGAATATACTCCAGTAGTTCAGTATATACTGAACCAGGGGTGCAGGTGTGTATTACAGACCGAGTTTCATTAAAATAACGTGAATCCTACAGTCATTGTAGCACTGAGTCAGCATTTAACCTTTCCTACTGCTGGTGTGTGCCACCACTGGATCCTTAAAATTAGATGACAATGCAAGAGGAAAAAGTACTTAAATCATTTGCACTGCATTTCTCAAAAAGCTTCTTTCCCACTGGACACTGTATCTTATCTTAGCTCTGATGCTGTATCTGACCCACAGCTCCACCCTTACTGCTTTCTGTGGTGTCAGTGTGTGGACAGCAGGCAGCAGTATTCAGCGTCCCTTCGTATGGGGCACTGGGATGAAACTGCTTCCACTCCACTGACATGCAGAGAGCAGGCTCCAGAGACATCAGCCTGTTGGACACCAATTCCTAAATGTCAGCCGATACATACAAACCGACTTCAGAAACAACCAAGGTATTGTTTCTTACATGCAAACATTGTTTAAGGCCATTAGAAATGCCTGCTATTCACTTTGATGGAAACCAAATTGCACCCACTGTCGAGTAGAGACTGAAGGTCATACTTCACTGTTGGAAAAGCATGCAATCTGCATTTTAAAAGTTCCACAGTATTATTTCTTTCTGGGCTACAAAACACATGTAGATTTTCACATGATCCTTTTTTTTGCATGCCAGGAAAGCCCCATCTCTCCTGTGGCCTAAAGCGGTGTCTGCGTCTTTCCCTGTCAGTGCTGTGACTGTGACATATGGTGGCTATATGAAATGTCCCCAGCAAACACCTCTACAGGCTGTCTTCCTTGTTTTTGATGTAAATTGTTAGAAAAGGTAGTTCATTTTAGGTCGTTCTGACCTTGGAATCAGGGAATTTGTACAAATGTAGTCACTCTTCCTTCTTGACACAAACCTACTGGTTTGCTTGTCCTGCCTTGATCTTATTTCTCATTTTACATTGGTGTTTTGTCTCTGGATCAGTGTATTCACTTTGTCTCAACCACTTGGAAAAAAAATTGAACACATTTTTATCCATCTGTGTTTATAAAGAATGAACATTAAAACTGAGTGTAGTTTGGGTGGATTACATGGGCAGGAAGGGTTGTTAGGAAGCCCTGTTTGGCAGGGATTGCACATTGCAGGAAGTGTCTGAAGCTCTGAAGGTCGAGTATGTGGGTTTGTCTCTCCCTTAACCTGTCCTTTCTCCATCAACCCGTGGGGGATGAGATCCTATAGATACACCACCAAGCACTGCCCTCACCCATGAATGTGTCCTCATTCCTCATGCCCTGAGCTGTTATTCATGGTATTGCAATTCCAGTGCCTCTGGGGCTGGCTCTGCACAAAGCTGGGCCCCACCTCCTTGAGGGGAAATTAGATTAAAGGTGGCTTTCAGTCAGAAGTCTTCCTGTTTCTGGATATAGACCCAAATGTGACGTTAAACTAGATCACGGATAAAACCTTCAAGGATGGCATCTGCCAAACAGGGGGTTGCAAATTTCTGGCTGATTTAAGTATCTATGGGGAAATGCATATTCTAAACCAGATTATTCTAAGCTTGCCCTTTTTTTAAAAAAATAAAAATATTTAAATATTAATAATTTTCTATAATGGCTCTTTTAAATATGAATTCATATTTTCATTGATGGGTAATAAAAATATTATTTCATGGCATTCTCCTAATTTTTGGACTTGAAGTCACTTTAATGAGAACAAATAAATTTTGGTCATGTGAGGTTTTAAAGCAGAGAATGACTTTAATATTATAGTATTTTTGTCTCGATACATGTATTACATATATTCTGCCCCATATTTGTGTCTGTAAGTAAATACCTGGGTTTGTGTATCTGCGAGAAATGCTTTAGCCTCCAAAATACATAGATTTTAAATATAGAAATAAGGCCAAAACTACCTCATCAGATGAAAACACTTTCAGAATTCTTCCCTAATTTAATGCCAGTTAGGAGGAATTTGCCAGTAATAATTCCCTAGCTGAATCAACAAACATCATTAACTACAAACCATTTCCAAATCTGTTCCATTTTCCCAGACCCGGTACATTCTTTCAACTGAACGGAGTGATTTTCCCTGATCACAATGGATTAACATAAGCATAGGTTTAGAATACATCATTTAAAAACCAGTTTATTAAAGATGTATCTCTTGTTCTGCCATGGCTATGAAAGCCATTACCAACTGCCTGTGTTAATTTTGCAGCAGATCACAGTGGAGATCTGTACAACCCATTAATCTAACAGGGGTTTTCCAGTACTCCTCTTTCCATTCTTCAAATCTGTAAAAACATATCACTTCTTATTAAATAAACCATGAAAGAATTTTGATAGCTGCAAGCTACAACTACTCTCATTTGTTTATTTAGAATGATGCAGGAACCAGTGCTAAAGATTAGTCACAGTAATGTTGATGATAACATGTGAAGAAAAGGCATGTATTTGGTCTACAACCACAGATGGCTAAATGTATTTGTGAAAGCTGCCAAGCACAATGAAACAAAGATGTGGTGGTTGTAACAAGCAAAATGCAAAAATGTCAGGAGTCTTTATCAGAAAAATGAGCGTGCGTGAAGTCAAATTCACATGACAAGGTGAGGGCACACGAACAGCTACAAAGCATAAGCAGTTGTGCTTTCCAGCCCCGCAGAAACATGGACACGTGAAGCAAACAAATCCCATCAGCTGTGCTTCTTGTCTTCTGCTTAAATTACCCACCCACTGAACACTGCTGCAAAGATCCTATTTATGGGTTCAGTGCCTGCTTTCAGACTTTACCTTGCACAGATCATGTTATGCTGTCTAAAAGAAGACCAAAAAACTGTACAAAAAGCAGCTTTCTGTGCCAGGGTTACCCGAGCTGCTGACCCCACATGCACCGAAAAGAAGCAGGTGTTAGTTCACAGTCTCAGATTTACCCTTAACTCCACGTGCATTGGTGAACCCTCACAGGTGGTTAGCAGTGTTTTTGAAGAGAATGACTCCTTTCTCCTCTTCTAATATTATACCCACAGAAAATTGCTTAAAAAAATAATTGGTGTACATTTAATGGTGTAATGTGATAGTACAGTGGCTGAAAAATTAGTCACAGTCAACTGCCTGAACTCTGCAAAACAATACAGTGGACAAACATAGCTGCTGGGGCTCCAGGGTAGAAGAGTGGGGAGGGGCAGGATGATAGCCAATAGATATATCAGAGCTAGCTGCAAACAAGAATGAAAAGATCAGGTCTTGATGCTTATGGTTCCTTCAGAAGTAATCAGAAAAATGAATTATTCAGGGCAGCCTTGGGAAAACCACTGTCAGGGCAAAGGGAATCACGTACTGGGATACTGTCTGATGACAATGTCTAATACCAGATGTATTATGACCTAATATGGTATAATTTCTTAGTTAAACTTTGGCCAAAGGGATGATTGCACTGGTAACTTTAGCTTATGATGAACAGAATACTAACAACAACAACAACCACTGCTTTAAACCACCAGGAAGTCAAAGCCACACCAAGGAAAAGAAACATCCAATCTCCTGAAATCATTATACTGGAGTTCAGTGTGAGACACGGACCCATGGTCAACACAGAAGTTTGGTACAGGCATATAGGGCAAACCAAAAACTAGATGGGTTTGATAAACAGAGAATGCAGGAAAAGCCTGCATTCACATATCACACTGCTGAAAAACTCTTACTGGGACCAGAGGATGGATAGCATTGAATAGCTTTTGAAACATTTCTAACAGGACCAGAGTAAAGGCTTCATTTTTTTCATCAATGCCTCCAAAACAGCTGCAGTAGTTTACGATGCTTGTGCTTCATAAGAGCAACATCAACATATCAGGCTGAATTCTTACACCATGCTCCCAGATCTGTCACTAACAATTGTGAAAAATGTCAGTAAAATCTATGTGGTGAGTTCATTAGCTTCAAGGCACTCTGGAAATGCAAAATCCAGTACAAATACTGAATGTGAGTAGGACAAAATCCTGTAAAGGGACCACAAGAAAGCACGAATAAAATTCTTAATGAGAAGAAAACCCTACAGATGCTAAGGAAGAAGAAATGCAACTGATGTCCCAGGAGACAGCTAAGAGCTCTTCTGTCTTGTGAGATGAGAAGCTGGGGAAGGTACACTCTGAGCGAGTTTTCTTCTGGCCAGTAAAGGCTCCCAAAGCCCTTTTAGAACAGCCAGAGTAGTAACTTCCCTGAGAAGCCTTGTACACAAAAGGCCCACCATTCATGGGCAAAAAAGGGGCACAGTGAAGCAATATTCTTCTTTTACTTTCAGAAACAAAATTAACTTTTCAAAGGCCAAAAAATCTGGGATCAGGGGCCAATGTAAGTAACTCAAGAAGGTCAACACAAGTCAAAAAAAAGATGCTGGCTGCTGAGGGCTGGAGACTTACTGGGAAAGGATCAGGGATGTGTTCTCTCTCTGGCTTAGTGACTTCAAGTGGATTCAGCTAATGTGCACGTGCCTCTCAACAAAGCACCAAGGGCATATCTTAAAAGTGTCTGACAAGCAGCAGAACAAGTGAAACCCATGGAGACAGCAGCAGAAGACAATCCTGCCAGCACGACAGAGCAGCCATCCTGAGGGCTGCAGAGACTCAAGATTTTACAGTGGAAGTCATCAAACAGGAAGCCTGCAAGACTTTGCCAGGCACGAAATTGTGCCAGGGGACTCCAGCTTGCACAGAAGTTTCTATTCTGCATATTGAAGATAGAAGCAAAATAAAAAACCTGCAAGAAGCATGAGGCAAGACTTCTTTCACCTTCAAAGATGAATGGGTTTCTTTTAACTCCTGGTGCTAGGCATTGAAACAACAGGTAAAACTGCAACCACAGGAACTTCTGAGAAATGATGCCTGCAGGCGACTCCCTCAGAACTGTCATCCTCCCCTATCCCCAGAGCCTGCAGAAAAGAGGAATCTTTCAGCCTGAGATAAGAGTCAGCAAATTAAAGCTCTCATGGACCAAAGGAAAATAAAGCAAACTCTACCATGGGACTCACATTAAGCCTTTTTTATCTCTTGTTATCAAAGGAACTATCTTGAAAATGTATAGTGATCATAATTGTTATGCTACCATGTAGAAAGGACAGCTTTTGTAGTGAAACCATAGCCCAAGCCACTTAGTGATTAGCAGCTCAAAAGTGGCACTTTCAACTCCATCCAGATATTCAGTAGCATCACTGCAGTGTGCCCTGTTAAGTGTCCCAGCCCATCTTGGCAAGAACACTAATTTCAGATTGTTCCCTCAAAAAGGCACACTAAAGTCTAGGAACAAACCTATTGTGGGGCTAGTGGGATGGAAATCCTCATTTTTGCAATTATTGTCTGTCTCTTGCAATACATGGACTCTCACATCCCCAATACGGGCCTGTGGCCACTCTCTCCATGCAGATCAGGGCTGGATCTTTCCCTGTACTGGCCAAACCCCAGGATGATGAAGGCATATACAGGAATCACCAGATCCACATCTAACAAAATAAACCAAGGAAATAATTCAAAGACCTATTTAAAAAAATTTTATGTATGATCTCACTGTGAAGTGGCCTTTAGGGATATGAAACACAATGATTGGAATATGAAATAAAATAAGCAATATTGATTTACATATTGGTTCACTTTTTATAATTTAATTTTAATTTCTTAAATTAGTTGCATCCTCTCTGTTGTGACAACTCCAACAAAAAATTAATTGTTATCAGACATTTATTATTGTTAATCATGAACCTTGAGCAGTGGGACACAAAGACTCACTTTTGGTTTCCTATTTCAGCCGACACTGTGCCAGCTCTCTAAGGCAGCTCAATGTGCTGTACTATACTCTTACTATCTCAATGGGTTTAAATTGCCATAATTTAACTTACCCACTCAAGCCAGAAACAGGTGTGAAATAATTTTTCTGATCAAAGTAAAAAAAAAAAAAAAAGTTTATTTTGCTATAATTCTGCTTTTTTTATGTTGCTAAAAGAACATGGATTATCTTTATTTTCACATCTGGAATTTACTGTAATAGGAAATACTAGTGAAGTGTTTTCCTTGCTGCCAAAGAAAGCATCGTACAATTAGTACTGCAATTGTCGCCAATTTTTGGCCCATGCAGGGACGAGAGAGGAGGTAAACATAAGAGAGTGTGTTTTCAGATTACATCGGAGAAAACAAGAGTAATCATCATATAAATGAGTGTATTTTTCTCAGTTGTCAGAGATACAAGTCCCCATGTGTTAACAAACGGAACATAACACGCTCATTGCAGTCAATCTAAAATAATCCCAGGGTGCAGGAAGCCAGCAGCAGCCCTGCCAAGACATGCAGCGTCTCACCGTGACCACACGGACTCCACTGGTCACAAGCAGAGAGGAGCCCAAGACTGCATGTAAATGATGATAAGGCTGCCAGCACTGCTGTACCTGGGAATCACAGTTTGTACTGCAAAACAGCAGAATATCACACCTGCACACTGACGGCTGCTCACTTGAACGTTGGAAAGCTTAAGGAGCTACATCATTAAGCTGCTGGAAAAATGATGCATGTCTTAAGTCCTGACATATGGGATAGCTTTCTCACTGTCTCTCTCAGATTCAGAGTAATTTGAAAATTATCCATCTTCTCTTGGTCTTTAATATACTCATTTGTCCCATGATCTCATCACACTTGTATTTGTTGATTGAGGAAGCTCATTGGTATGAATTAAATAGTAATTGGTCACAGAACAGAAATTGCTAGAGAAAGTTTTCAGCTCGTTGAAATGCACAGATCTGGATCCCAGGAGTGTCTTACAAGAAACATCTTCGTTATGTTCATGGCTTAACTGTGTCTTACACTTTCCCAATTAATAAGATTTCATAACCCCTGAGGTTTATGTGCAAGCAGAAATTGCCAGTGAGTTTTGAATCCTCGATACTCAAGAAAAGTAACGACTTTGGCTAATAAATCCCTCAAGTAACAATTAGTGCTATCAATGTAATATACATAGTTTATGATTCCAGTAAAATTGCCAAATGTCTTCTTTTATATATTCAGACAGCCACAGTCAAAAGGTTTAACTCCTAGGAACAGAGAAATTTGCTCTGCCTACTGAACATGCGACCAAGAGGGTTTTTTGCCAATTAAGGCAGTGTCCCTCAGAGGAGTGACCAGTGCTCCTTGCTACTGCACCAACAGTGCAACAAGGCTGTCATCACGTCAAACCCCCAAGGCTTCATCCCAAGCCACTGAAATGAGGAACAAGCTGTTCCAGATGCAGACCATGGGAGGGGAAAGAAAGGAAGAGTAGACCTTTTACATCCTTTATTACTTCTCTGTACACTCTGTGCTGGCTTCTCCACATCCCCTCTATGTCTGCCACCAGTATTGTGACCAATGCACCCAGTTAGGGAAAGACTGACTGACAAAACTGTTCCTCTTCCGATGCTGTTAGGGGCTGCCCGA
>VZTH01012302.1:8017-34107 GCA_013397815.1 Aleadryas rufinucha
GTGTGCTCTGCCCCGCTGCTCCTGCTGGGAATTCCAGAGGCAGAGACCTCGTGGGCAGAGCGTTCCTTGCCCTGGAGCACGGCCCTGCCCGACCATGTGCTCTGCCCTGTGTGCTCTGCCCTGCTGCTCCTGCTGGGAATTCCAGAGGCAGACCTGGTGGGCAGAGCGTTCCTTGCCCTGGAGCACGGCCCTGCCCGACCGTGTGCTCTGCCCCGCAGGATTTACATCGGGAGGCGCCTGACCACCACAGCTTCCAGCAGCACCTTCTAGAGGCACCTGGGATCGTGGCATTGGAGCGAAGCAGGCTCAGCTGGAGCGCAGGAGGTGCAGAGGAGGGGGGAGCTGGTCGTGGCGCCGTCGTGTGTGTGTCCTGTCCGTGTCCTCTTTTAGTGTAGCCTAAAAATGGGAAGGGAGACGCTGGAGCTCCCGTGTCACATAGAGCCTTCTGGATCAATCCCTGCTGGATCAATCCCTGCTGGATCAATCCCTAGAGCACGTGGCAGATGCTGTAATGTCCCTTAGTGCTTTGTAGTGAAGTACCTGAGAATTAGAGCAGCTCCGTGTTGAAATCAATCCCAGCTTTCAGCAGCCCTTGTGCCGGGCCGTGTCCATCCCGCCCGCTCCTGTGCCTGTGGGTGGGAATGTTGGCACTGCTCCCGCAGCCCCCGCAGGGAGGGATCAGCCCAAACTTGAGTGGCCTTACAGGTGGATATGGGAATTCCCAGGGGCTCTCACTGGCCCCGAGGCAGTTTTTCCTCTGGTAGTTGTTGCTTTGTTCACGTGGGTGGGAGGTGTAAAGTGTTGAGACGCAGTGGGAAGAGATGAGCACGTGGGTAAAACTCCATCAGTTTGTCCTAGTTCAGAGGTAGAATTTGGATTTAGTGCCTACTAAAAGCTGCTTTTGCCAGGACATTTATTTAACCCCTACAAGTTACTCCAAGTTCTCTGCTGTACCTACCGCAGGCTGTCGCTTCACAGGCTTTACCTGTCCCGTATCAATCTGCACCTGACCCCAGCCCTGGGCAGATGAACCACAGGGTGGCTTCTCCTTGGTTTTTACTGATGCAATGCCTTTCCCTTCAGTGATTTTACCTTATTTAAAGAGGAAATGAATGTTTGCCAAAATACCATGTTTTATATATTTAAATAAAAAGGTTCCTGGTGAACTCAGTTTCCTCATTCCTTTTTCTCCAGTAACAGCTGAAAGGGGCTGATGAGGCTCTTGGCCTCCACCTGCCCCTTTCCCACTGGTCACATCACTGACATGGAATTGAGAAGTTTCCATAGAAACAGCATCGAACAAACCTCAGCAGGTGCTGGGTAACCTGCACTCAACTGCTCACACACACACAGGGCTGTGGTGCTCCTGAGGAGCTGAAAACCATGGAATTGGTGATGCTGGAAAAGCCCTGTGAGATCATGGAGCCCAACATTCCCAGCACTGCCAAGGCCACCACTGACCCCTGTCCCCAAGTGCCACATCCACAGGGCTGTGAAATCCCTGCAGGAAAGGGGACTCACCCCTGCCCTGGGCAGCTGTGCCAGGGCTGGACAGCCCTTTCCAGGAAGGAATTTCACCTGATCTCTCTCAAAGCAAAGGTGGGATCAGAACCACCCGAAGGCTCCGGTGCCGCTTCCATTTCCTGTGGGACTGAGAGCAGCAAAGTCCTGCTGAGCCAACGTTCGGGCTTTGGTTGGAGGTGGAAGGTGGAACCACAGTGTCCCTTTCTCACTGCCCCTGTCCCCCAGCTCCCTCCTCCCCAGGTCACAGCCCTGGGGCTGCGCTGGCTCCTGCTCAGGCACAGTGAGGGCTCAGAGGGGCTGGAATGTTCCATGCTCACTCCTTCCTCATTGATGGGGGTTTTAATTAGAATTTCATGGCACAATAATCACCGAGGGGCTGAGCCACGTCCATGACCTTCCGTGGGTGGGACTGCCCAAAGCCATGGGGAGAAACAATCCCAGAAGGGTTTGGGTTTGGAGGGACCTTAAAGCCCAGCCAGTTCCACCCCTCGCCATGGGGGGCACAACCTTTCACTAGACCAGGCTGCTCCACTAGGCAGCAGTTTTATCAAACTGGACACTAAAACCTGGTTTTAGATAAAATGAAAAGGACAAAAATTCCATGACAATAGTCAAAAACTAACTGAAAGTGGTACAAGCAAACAGGGCTCTAGAACAGAAGATTCCATTATATCCTTTTCACTGTTATTCCACTTACATTTGCTGAAAGAGCAGATCCCCACCAGCCAGTGCTGCTGTGTCCTGGAGCACGGGCAGCAGCTCTGGCCACTCCACCCATCCCAACTGGAAACACCCCCCACCCCCCCTTGGGTTGGCCCATCCAGCCAATTCCTTCCCCCACGGAAGGAAATGTTGTCAAAACACAGGGAGCACGGCCAGGTAAACATTTAAAATTTATTAAACTTTTTGGTCAAAAGAACTGAACAATTATGTACAACCCCACGGATCGGCTCGGGCGGGCGTTGGGAACGCGGTCGGATCAACGCTTCAGCGACCCCCCAGTTCCACATCTCCAGAGTTCCAAAGTGTCACAACCAACGTACGGGATGGGACCGACTGAACTGAACCTCTCCTGGGACCACCTCAGGGTTTGTCCTTCCCACCTTCCTGGGACCCAGCGGCTCGGGGGCGGTACCGGGAGGGGCGGGACGGCCACGGTTTGCTCTTGGGACTGGAACACGCCTTTGTTCCAGGGAAAACGGAGTGTAACCACCCTTGGGACTTGCTGGGGGAAAGCTTGGGGCTCTGGGAAGGAATTCCCAGGCTGCAGGCACATGGCAGAGAGCAGCCTCTGGCTGCTGGGGGCTGCTGGACGTGCCGGCAGCTCATCCGGGGGAAGGGGATGTGATTTAGGCCTCTTTGGAAGAAAAAAAAACCAGAACAACAAAAAAAGAAACAGTACCTAAGGCTTAAAACAAGTGAGCAAGAGAGCTCCAGCAGCCGCTGTCCCGCCAGCTCGGGCTCGGCGTGGCCCTCGCTGGGCAGCCCGGCCCGGCCGTGCCGCGGCTCCGCCCGGAGTGGCTCTGGAGCTGCAGTGGGAGATACAAGATACGACACCAAATATTTAAAATAAACTGTTCCCTTCGTGACAAATACTAAAAAGGTTAAAAACCGTAATGCACGTCAGGTCTGTCTCTGGCTGAGGGTGAGATGCACCAGAGAAGCTGCATTTTTATCCTCAAAGCAGAGAAGGTGTCGATGTTTTGGTTCCCTCCGTGCAAGGCCGACACTTGGTTAAGGCTGTGGATGTTTCTAGGACCCTTTCCATCTCCTACTTGGCACACACAGAGCCTTTGACAACAAATCCAGTGCAACTCCAACTCTATGACAATGCCATGGAAACTCTAAATTTAGAATCTGAAATACTACACAAAAAAGTTGTATTAGTCTGCCAAAAACTCGGTGTTTTGGGGCAAACCCTGTCAGAGGTGCCACCAGAACTGTTCTGCACCAGCTCAGGACATGCAATACAAAAAGAAGACTGAATACATCCCTCCAGCTCTAAGAACACGTTTGAGAGGCTGTTATTTATTAAGTGGTTTCCACCGAAGGTGTGGTTATAGGTACAGTTGGTGAGTAAATAGCCATGGACACCTGCCTCGACCCCGCCTCCAGCCCTGCCGCAGCGCTCCGAGGGCAGACCCTGGCCCCAGGCCCGAGGAGGAATGTACAGGCATCAAGCACGAGAAATGTTCTGAAAGGCCCAAATATTACAGCAGAGAGAGCGAGAGAGAGAAATTACACTTTTATGACAACTTTTTCTTCTCAGGTGTTAAATTTTTTGGTCTATAAACTGGAAAGGAAGGCTCAGACATCAATAAATACATTTGTTTTGAGTGTTGGCCTCATTGAGCACTGTCCACCAATTCTGCCTCGGAGGGTCCTCCCCGAAAGCCGCGTGGACGCTCCCACCCCACCGAAGGCAGAACCACGCCAGGAACTCAAAGCCAGGCCAGATGCTCTCCGATAGCTCAAGGGAAGTAAGTGCATCAATGTTCCTCACTGACAGGACAACAAGGCCTTCTGTTACAGATAAACAACTGAGCTGNGCCATGGGGAGAAACAATCCCAGAAGGGTTTGGGTTTGGAGGGACCTTAAAGCCCAGCCAGTTCCACCCCTCGCCATGGGGGGCACAACCTTTCACTAGACCAGGCTGCTCCACTAGGCAGCAGTTTTATCAAACTCGACGCTAAAACCTGGTTTTAGATAAAATGAAAAGGACAAAAATTCCATGACAATAGTCAAAAACTAACTGAAAGTGGTACAAGCAAACAGGGCTCTAGAACAGAAGATTCCATTATATCCTTTTCACTGTTATTCCACTTACATTTGCTGAAAGAGCAGATCCCCACCAGCCAGTGCTGCTGTGTCCTGGAGCACGGGCAGCAGCTCTGGCCACTCCACCCATCCCAACTGGAAACACCCCCCACCTTGGGTTGGCCCATCCAGCCAATTCCTTCCCCCACGGAAGGAAATGTTGTCAAAACACAGGGAGCACGGCCAGGTAAACATTTAAAATTTATTAAACTTTTTGGTCAAAAGAACTGAACAATTATGTACAACCCCACGGATCGGCTCGGGCGGGCGTTGGGAACGCGGTCGGATCAACGCTTCAGCGACCCCCCAGTTCCACATCTCCAGAGTTCCAAAGTGTCACAACCAACGTACGGGATGGGACCGACTGAACTGAACCTCTCCTGGGACCACCTCAGGGTTTGTCCTTCCCACCTTCCTGGGACCCAGCGGCTCGGGGGCGGTACCGGGAGGGGCGGGACGGCCACGGTTTGCTCTTGGGACTGGAACACGCCTTTGTTCCAGGGAAAACGGAGTGTAACCACCCTTGGGACTTGCTGGGGGAAAGCTTGGGGCTCTGGGAAGGAATTCCCAGGCTGCAGGCACATGGCAGAGAGCAGCCTCTGGCTGCTGGGGGCTGCTGGACGTGCCGGCAGCTCATCCGGGGGAAGGGGATGTGATTTAGGCCTCTTTGGAAGAAAAAAAAACCAGAACAACAAAAAAAGAAACAGTACCTAAGGCTTAAAACAAGTGAGCAAGAGAGCTCCAGCAGCCGCTGTCCCGCCAGCTCGGGCTCGGCATGGCCCTCCCTGGGCAGCCCGGCCCGGCCGTGCTGCGGCTCCGCCCGGAGTGGCTCTGGAGCTGCAGTGGGAGATACAAGATACGACACCAAATATTTAAAATAAACTGTTCCCTTCGTGACAAATACTAAAAAGGTTAAAAACCGTAATGCACGTCAGGTCTGTCTCTGGCTGAGGGTGAGATGCACCAGAGAAGCTGCATTTTTATCCTCAAAGCAGAGAAGGTGTCGATGTTTTGGTTCCCTCCGTGCAAGGCCGACACTTGGTTAAGGCTGTGGATGTTTCTAGGACCCTTTCCATCTCCTACTTGGCACACACAGAGCCTTTGACAACAAATCCAGTGCAACTCCAACTCTATGACAATGCCATGGAAACTCTAAATTTAGAATCTGAAATACTACACAAAAAAGTTGTATTAGTCTGCCAAAAACTCGGTGTTTTGGGGCAAACCCTGTCAGAGGTGCCACCAGAACTGTTCTGCACCAGCTCAGGACATGCAATACAAAAAGAAGACTGAATACATCCCTCCAGCTCTAAGAACACGTTTGAGAGGCTGTTATTTATTAAGTGGTTTCCACCGAAGGTGTGGTTATAGGTACAGTTGGTGAGTAAATAGCCATGGACACCTGCCTCGACCCCGCCTCCAGCCCTGCCGCAGCGCTCCGAGGGCAGACCCTGGCCCCAGGCCCGAGGAGGAATGTACAGGCATCAAGCACGAGAAATGTTCTGAAAGGCCCAAATATTACAGCAGAGAGAGCGAGAGAGAGAAATTACACTTTTATGACAACTTTTTCTTCTCAGGTGTTAAATTTTTTGGTCTATAAACTGGAAAGGAAGGCTCAGACATCAATAAATACATTTGTTTTGAGTGTTGGCCTCATTGAGCACTGTCCACCAATTCTGCCTCGGAGGGTCCTCCCCGAAAGCCGCGTGGACGCTCCCACCCCACCGAAGGCAGAACCACGCCAGGAACTCAAAGCCAGGCCAGATGCTCTCCGATAGCTCAAGGGAAGTAAGTGCATCAATGTTCCTCACTGACAGGACAACAAGGCCTTCTGTTACAGATAAACAACTGAGCTGAACTATGCGAGACGAGACTCTGTCCGCGGGCAGCCGTCCTTAGTTCATCTTTTCCTGGAATAAATACAAGTTATTGGTGGCAGCTACGGCGATGATGTTCTCCGAGGGGTGCCATGCCGTGTGCAGAATCTTCTTGTTGAAGTCCAGACTGTCAACGGTAATTTCGTCCTTCTTCCTCTTGCCGGTTGTGCACACTTTGCGTGGCTTTAGGATGGCACGAGGTTTGCTGCTCTCCCGGGACGCCTCCAGGGTGGTGTCCCGGTGTGTGTTCCGCTCAAACGTCCGGAAGAAGTTGTTGTAAGATCCAGTCATGATTGTACTGGTTCAAGGAAAAAGGCGGATCTCGTTAGGAATAAAATCCACCCCCTCCTCCCTCTCTCACACATGACTGTCAGACCATGTCCATGGCGTTCCATGGCATTCCTCTCCTCTCCTGCCTCTCCCTCTCCCTCTCCTCTCCGTTGGACACCTGCTCAGTTCCTCTGGGACTTCAGCACTGCTTCCAGGCACCACTGCTCTTTGAGCAGGTGTTCCCCAGTCTCCCCTCCTGCCCCTGGTGCCCAGCTCCAGTTACACTTTGTTCATCTGAACGTGAGCAAAGCAGGTGCTCCTGCTGCTCCTCTACCCCCCCTTTGTCTCATGTCAATGGAAGTCACAGACTGGTGTGGGTGGGAAGGGACCTCAAAGCCCCCCCAGTGCCCCCCCTGCCATGGGCAGGGACCCCTTCCACTGTCCCAGGCTGCTCCAAGCCCCAATGTCCAGCCTGGCCTTGGACACTGCCAGGGATCCAGGGGCAGCCACAGCTGCTCTGGGCACCCTGTGCCAGGGCCTGCCCACCCTCCCAGGGAACAATTCCTTCCCAATATCCCATCCAGCCCTGCCCTCTGGCACTGGGAAGCCATTCCCTGGGTCCTGTCCCTCCAGCCCTTGTCCCCAGTCCCTCTCCATCTTTCCTGCAACCCCTTCAGGTGCTGTGAGGCCACGGTTAGGCCACCCTGGAGCTTCTCCTCTCCAGGTGAACAATCCCAGCTCTCCCAGCCTTCCCTCCCAGCAGAGCTGCTCCATCCCTCTGATCATTTGGTGCCTCCTCTGGCCTGGCTGCAGCAGCTCCAGGTCCCTCCTGTGCTGGGCCCCAGCTCTGAGCACAGGGGCAGGAGCAGCCCTTAGCAGTCCTGTCTGTGTGAGCTGCAGCTCCAGGGGATTTCTGCCCTCAGTGACTCGGAGCTGCCTGCACCCTCCCGTTCAGAGCACCCAGCTCGGGCCCTGTCCAGGCTGGGCCCCAGCCCCTGGTGCCGAGGCACCCTGAGCCCCCCGAGCCCTCCCTCACCTGTCGGGGCCGTTCCAGCAGCACTCGAACTTGTCGAAGATGCAGTCGTTCTCGTACAGGGAGCACAGCTTGCTGCGCAGGTACTCGTGCACCTGCGGACACCACACGGTTGGACACGCGCTCGGGGCACAGGGACACGAGGGACTCGGGGACACGCCGGGGCCCTACCTGGTAGGTCTCCACGGGCCTCTTCTCCATGTTGAGGTCCCACACCTTGACAGACAGGTAGTCTCTTGTCATCATGTATCGCCCGCTGTGGCTGAATTTCACATCAGATATCGAGGATATTATTTCTGAAAAAAATGATCTGCTGCTAGGATCTTCAGGTTCCTCAAAAACTGCAGAGAGAACACACAGTTCCACATGAAACCAAGGCCAGCTCTTACGGCTTCCAATGCTTTCAGTATTGGAACACTTTAAATCAATGACTAGTTTCCTTTTGAAGAAAGTTGCTGTCAGACACTTTTCAGAAATAATCTCTTCTTTAGCAATGTGGTGTTCTAGGTCATCAGACTGCCACATGTCCATCTCCAACGTTCAACTGGAGCACAGCACCAGCAAACCACAACTCACAGCTCTTGGGGATCAACCAGAGCAATGAACAGCAGTGGGTACTGTAACCACCACACCTCATCTACACACCACACACAACAGGAGCAGGTGGGAACAGCAGCGACCCAAACATGAGGACACCACTGGACAATGTCCTTTTCTTTAGATCTGAACCACAGCTGTACTGAACAACCCACTGAAGTAAGAGCAGCTACGTTTGCAACACAATTTGTGTGATTTTAGAGAGCAGATCAACAAATGTGTTGTTTAAATCCATGAGTCAACCTCTGAAATCAGAGATTCCTGACCCAGGCTACCCAGATCTTGCTCAGTTTTGACAGACCCCTTGTAGCAGGATGTGATTCAGTCACAAGCAGTTAAAAATAAAGTGCTTTAAAGTGATTTAATGCAACACTGAACTGGATCAGTGGGGTGGGCTCACATTCGTCACTTCCCATTGCACAAATATTTCCTTGTATCACCAAGAAACCCCTCTGTGCAGTGCAGGGAGCTGGCCTGGCCGTGCCCAGGGCTGGGCACGCTGCTGAGGCACAGCTCTGCCAGCAGGGAACACGTGGCTGTGTGCAAGGCCCGGGCAGGACCCTCATGGCTTCCCCAGCAAAGCTTTCCTTCCCCACCTGCTCGTGTTTGGTGGCTCAGCAGCCTAAGGAGCAGCCACCTGGAAACCTCCAGGGCATATTCCTAAGGATTCATCCTATCCTTGCAGCTGCACTGCTCACAGGGGACAGGGATTCTGGCAGCATCAGCCCAGTTCCCAAAGCACAGCGGTGCAAGAGCTGCCCTGAACTGGCACGTGATGAGCAGATACCTTGGGAGGCACCAGGCCTGAGTGTGGCCAGGGGACAGCTCTCACTGGTGCCCAAAGCACTCACTCCCATCAGCTTATGGGGCAAAAATGGGCAAATAGGAGCAGTCAGGTGGTGCCTCACACTACCCTTGTGGATGGAAGGAATGAAGGCAGGCAGGAAGGAAAGCAGGCAGGCAGGCAGGAGGGGCACTCACACTTGGAGTGCTTGTCGCAGAGCGCTGCCGAGCGCATGTCGCACAGGCGGATGGTGCCCTTGCTGCTGCTGTACACGAAGGTGTTGCACTGGTGCGGGTGGAACTCAGCCGCCGTGATCACCTCCGTCAGCTCCTCCATGTTGGCCGGCTTGATGTCCACGATGTCTGCCACAGCCGGTCAAGGCCCGCAACGCCGCGCACGCGGCCCCAGCGGCAGCTCGGCGCCGACACAGCTCCACAACGCCGGGGGGAAACTGGGACAAGAGCTTCCTGTGCACCGTGTGCGAGGCACACACACTGGGGGAGAGCCTGGGGAAGGCTGGGTTTGGCAGGTCACAGAATCCCAGAATGGGCTGGGTTGGAAGGGACCAGATTTCTCCAAGCCCCAGTGTCCAGCCTGGCCTTGGGCACTGCCAGGGATCCAGGGGCAGCCACAGCTGCTCTGGGCACCCTGTGCCAGGGCCTCCCCACCCTCCCAGAATTCCTTCCCAATATCCAACCTAACCCTGCCCTCTTGCAGAGGGAAGCCATTCTCTGTGTCCTGTCATTACAAGCTCTCTTAAAAAGTGCCTCTCCAGCTCCCTCCATCTCAAGTCCACAGATGCTGGCCAATTTCAGACTCCCACAGTGAAATATCCCACAAGAATCAAAGTCCAACAAGCCTCCTTCTTAATGCTCCCTATTGCACACCAAATAAACCTCATCTCTTTACCTAAAACTTTGAACCACCTGACCTAAAACTTTAGAAAATGACCTATTTAGGAGTCAGTACTGCAACTTTTATTTTACTGCAGATTTATCAATGTAAAACACACTGCTAGTTTTGGATGCACAGGTTTGCAAAAAGATCTGAAAAGTGCTTCTGCAGTTAATGGTATAATTTGACATGAAAAAGTATTGAGATTTGGGTTCAAGATAAGCGTCACTTAGTTAAGAGACCATAAACTTTGAAAGAAGCATCCACAGTAACAAAGGACCTACTGTTCATATCCAACAACTCTTATTTAAGTTGATTGAACTCCACAAATTAAGGATGCTCTCACAATTCCTCAATTTCTGCTTGGAAATCAAACCCTCTCTGATATTTCTACTGCTGGTTTTCCGCTGGAGGCACGCTTGCCCTCAGGAAAGACTGAGCATCCCGAAGCCTGCTTTCACTGCATTACACCTCCAGACTTCAAAATCCTCTTCTAATCCCTGGATTCAAACACCCACTCTAATTAGGAACATTAAAGTGATTCTCTCAGACGCAGGCAGCAGAGCTGCACCTGCTGTGCAGGGGGCACAAAAGGATACTGAAGCTCCTGTTGGTGACCTCCAGGTGCCAGAGGTTGATGCGGAGGTCGTCTGCGGACAGGTACGTGGCGTAGTCGCTGTTGACGGAGATGGAGTTGATGTGGTACGTGTGGGCGTTGGCGAAGGTCCTGCGCGGGCTGGCCTCCACCATCAGGTCCATGGGCTTCAGCGTTGGCACCTGAAGGGACACACAGCTGGGCACAAACTCACTGCTGACCACTGCACATCACCCAGGCACAGTCAGGGAACACCCTCCACACTGAGTCCGTTCCCCCAGCACTCCTGGGGCCACCACTGTCCCCTGTCCCCAAGTGCCACACACAGCTGTGAAAGCCCTCCAGGGATGGGGACCCCACCCCTGCCCACGAATCCAGCCTGTCCAGATCCCCCACAGAGCTTCCTGCCCTCCAGCAGATGCACATCCCGCTCACCTGCCATCCTCTGGGAACTCAGACGCTGCCCTTGATCTCCTCATCCAGATCATCAATAAAGACCTTAAACAGAACTGGCGCCACCACTGAGCCCTGAACCCCACAGGTGGTTTAATGGCAATTAATTAATTGCACTGCACAGATTTCTGTATTGATTCGGTGACTAAACACTTCTGAAATCCACTGAGCACGAAAAATACTGAGAGCGCATCGACCCTGACTTTGGACACTGCCAGCAGAAAACCTCCCCTGTCAATGCCAGCCCTTGGAGCCTCACCCAGCAGCACATGGGCTGTTTGTAATCTTTGTAATGACATCCAAAGGTTACAGAAACAAGCCCTCAGAAATGCCCCAGGTCTCAGACAGCTGCTCAGGAAACTGGCAAGAACAGCCTCCAAGAAAATTCCCAATCTGTTCATGAACAGTCAGCAGGAATTCGGGCACACCTGGATGTCCTGCTCTCACAACCAGCTGAGCTCAGGGGTGCCTTCCTGGAGCAGGGACTGATTCATCCCAGAGCTCCCAGTTTGTATCTCCCAGTCTGTTTACATCCCTAACGACTACAATTAATCCATTACTTTTTATCAGGCACTGTCCTATCTCACCACAGAGTGCTCCAGCCTGGCTGTGGCAGCACACAGGCACTAATGGGAGAGATCAGGAATGGGACTTGGAAATGCCACGGTCTCTGTGTAAAGTGCTGCTTCTCCTCCATGGCCACTTCCCCACAAACATGGGCATTGTGTTTCTGTAACTAAACCTGCCAACAAAACCCCAAAGCCCCAGGTACACTCTGGCTCTCCAACCCTGAGCACTTTAACACGTGGAGGTACCTCCAGATGAGGCTTTTCCTCCTGCCAGCTCTTGCTCAGACTGGGCTCATCCATCAGCCCCTCCTCCCAGGCTGCAGTGGCTGCAGTGCCTGCCAGGGCTGCAGCCCAGCCCACCCCTCCTGTCCCAGAGCAGCAGCGAGTGCGGGGGACTGACTGCAGACAGGTTCCTGCTCTTACTGTTCCCCCCACACAGGACAGTGCCTTCAGGAGCCCAAGGTGCTCCTCCAGTGCCCCAGCCCGTGCCTGCTCTCACCAACTCCCCGGCTGCCCCAGCAGGGCAAGGCTGCAGAACCCAAAACTCCACCATCCTCCTTCCACCACTGGGCCAAGGCACTGGATCCTGAGGGATGCCCTTGGCTTTAGCTGCTCTCGTTGAACACTCCCTCAAACCCTGGCTTGCACACACCAAGGCAGCGGATATCCTTTCCCAACACATTATGTACACCCAAAGCTCCTGTTCAACGTTCAGCTTCAGCAAAAGCAAGACAAAACCCCAGGAAATGTCCCCAGTTGAAGTCCCTGCAATGGAGAGGGGGCTCTGAGAGCAGCCAGAGCCTCTGTTCTGTTCCTGCTCATGGTGAGCAACATAAAACCCCAGGAACAGCCCCAACCCCACACTTCATTTCTTGGGCTCCTGCTCTAAATGATCCCAAGTTTGGAGCACTACCCCTACCACTACAGCATGATGTCCAAGACTATTCCAGTGCACATTAGGTTATCCAAATGCTTGGAATTTGCCTCTAACAAACACACCCTTACCCAGCCACAGAACACCCTGTTCCAATGTTTGAGTCATCCTCTTAGAAATACAATATTGTAATGATCAAATTTCCCTCAAGCTTTCCAGAGGAACTTTCAAAAATAGTTTTTATATATAAAAAAATGAAGTGTCTCCATTTTTTCTGGAAGTTTTCAATGATCCTGACCCAAAGCACATTTCAGTTTGGTAGCACAAGACAGAGAAGAACATGCAGAAAGATACACTTAGTCAAAGAGCAGAGACATACCCGTAGTTCTGTGACTCGGAACGGCTCCCTAAGTCTTCCATCTTCATCTTTTAAATTATAACCTTCGGCTCTTTTATCCCTTTCACTTATTTTCCATAGTTTAATAGTTTTATCTAAAACCAAAAATTCACATGCTTGAGAATGAATTGAATACAAAATCAATCACTAAATATGGACTCAGCAGAGTGGACATGAGTGACCTGTCTGGGTTTCCACTGCTTGCAGCAGAAGGACCCTGATGGAGCTCTTTACCCACAATGGGAAGTGCAGTTTGAATAAAACCCCAATTTGTGCCTGAGCAGTAAGGCCCTGTGCCTCCCACTCACACAAATGCCACTGCCCAGGGGGGAGTTTCCCACACCAATTACCCAAATTCCCCACTATGCCCTGTACCATTATCTGAATTGTATTAACAGACCACTGCTAGGGACCAAACCCAACAAACACATGAACTCCTCACATTAACTGTCCTAAAGGAAACCAGGTTTGTCCCAGGCACCTGCTCAGAGCCAACCAAAGGCAGAGATCAGGATCTGCCCCATGGTTTAGGGTTCCAAAGGAATGCACTTCCCACGTGTTACCAGGGAAGTGTTCCAAGTCCAGCCAGTGAGTGCACACTTGTCTCACCCAAGAGTGAGATCCTTGGCTAACTGGAGCCAAACCTCTCCTCCCCAAACTCCTGCAGAGCATTTAAGTTAAAAGAATGCTTTATTAAGACTTCTGTCAGAGGAAATGATTTTAATTGCACAGACCAGCAGACAGAAATCACTCCTGCTTTTAAAATTTCATCATGACCTCACAAAGGGATCCAAACTGTTAGGAATAAGCATATTCCTCTGATAATAAGAGCAAGTTTTCTCCACAGGATAGTTTAGGTTGGAAAATACCTTTAAGACATGAGTCCAACTGTTCCCACTAACCCATGTCCCCAGCTCTACAATTTCATTTATAGATGCTCCATGATGCACCAAAACTAAACAGACCCAATATTCACATAGCCCTCACACTCAACATTACAATCAAGACATATTTTGCATGTAATTAGAGAAGACATTAAAACAACCCAAAACACATCAGAAAAAAACCCCAAGTGTATGACAGGTGAGACAATATTCCAGTGACAAAGTTCTCTGTGCAAAAGAAAGGCCCCTTACCATTTGTAGATAGCAGGAAGTGAGCAGCATTCTGTTGTGGTAACCACCTAATTTTATTAATTTTTTCCTCAATTTCTAGACTTTTCAAGTAGTCAAACTCAGGCTCGTGACTCTGGAAGGTACTGTAAACATTGTATTCTCCCCGAGAGAGAGGACGGCTTTTAGCCTGCAAGAAAACAGAGCATTTCCTGAGGCTGATGTCACTGGTCCCTCAGAAATGGCCCACACAAATCAATGACAAGAAACTGTCAATCAGAACATCAGCTTTTACAACAGGTCTTGAATTTTACATCTTCACTCTGTGATATTGTACCCAGTTTAGCATCAGTACAGTGCACACAGCCTTCCTCTTTAAAAATGCAGCTTTATGTACAAATATCTGTGCACCCTTCAGGCTTTGCTATCCTCGTGTGGTGGGTGTGGGAGCAAGGAACAAAGTCCCAAGGTTCCCCAGATCTGCATTATCAGATTTGAGGCAGCTCGTTATCAGGCTTTCCAAGCCAGCCAGCGTTAGCGGTTCTGCTGCAGAACAGCCCCAGGGGTGCAGTTTGCCCTGCAGTGTCTCGCAGCTGTGGAGTTTCCCTACTCTCAGTTAACTCTGAGACTTCACATGATTTTACTCCCTACATGTCATTGACTTGTAAGAATTTTGGGCAGGATCCTCTCACCTGACCCCACCCAGAAGTTCCCTGCACTCGGAGTGAGCTGCCTCGGCACTGGTGCTTCCCCTCTCTACCCACACATGTGGTTGGAGTGATTGCTGCTTGCAAGTGAAGTCAGGTCATATGAGCCCAGGGCATGGTTTAGAGCATTCCAGGGTGCCTTCCCAAATCCAGGTGTCTGAGGAACTGCATAACCACCCTAAATTGTCACTGGCCTAGTTAATCTAGTCTTAAATCCAAACTGGGTAAAATATATGGTTATTAGATTTTAAAGTTCCAGTATTATACACTTATTTTAGATTCTTTCCTGCAGTTTTGCACCTGACAGAAGAAATGTCCCTCATTCCCAACTCTTCCTTCAGTTTCCATGTGTTCCCAAGGAGACAGCTGAATATTCCTGTGTGAATAGTCTGACTTGGGGTTTGTTTTTCCTCACCCTCTGAGGAACTGCCATGACAGGTGGGTTTTGCCTTACGGAACAACTGAGAGCCAACCCATCATAGTCCCCCTCCAGGTCAGGCAAGTCTGAGATCCTGAGAAGCTCAGGATGCTCCTGAGGCACTTCTGACCTTATCTCTGGGCCTTAGTTAAGTCTCTGGTCACCCTGAGTAAATGATGCATGAGCCCGGAGCTGTCTGGGTGCAGCCGGGTAACATTTCAGCAGTGCTGGCATCTCCCTGCTCCAGAGCCTCCCAGGACCCCCAGGGAGGCACCTCTGGGATGGGGGCATGGAACAGCAGCACAGTGAGGAGAAATGCAAAACACTGGCCAGGTGTTCACTAACAGAGCATCACCTGAGCCCCACGAGGACAGCACGGGGTTCTGCTGGAGAAATCCCACAGCACGTGAAGATCTGTAATATTCATGCACAGACAAGCTGAACTGAAATTCCATGATCAATTCTGGTATTTCTGACCCAGGAGAATGCTCCAACCCTCAAATTCCCCTCAACTCCTCAAAGGACAGGATTAGCAGACACTTTGGTGAGAACTGCCATGTGGAATACTGACTTTTTAAAGGACACAATCCCAGACATGGCAATTCCTTTTCTGCACTTGGTGCACATTTCCCATCCCCACTGCTGCTTGGGTTACCCCAGCTCAGGGATGTGGCTCAGGATGAGCACACAGGAACATTACAGCACTGTCACACAGGTGAACTCCATGAAGAGGAGCTGTGGAAGTGCAGGAGGGACAGTGCTCCCACCCTCCTGATGGGAAACGCTCAAGTGCTTCTGGAGAAGTGGCTGTTCCCACCGGTTCTGAGTCCTCAAACAATTTTTAACCACCTTATCCTGCTGTCCTTGCAGCTTATTTTCTGAACTTATTTTAATTTTCTCTCAAAGCATTGTGATTTATCTCAGATCAGCCTGACCCAGTGGAAAAATTCAGGAGAAAGTCCAAATTCTGCAAAGTGACACTGAACACACCAGGTATATGTAAAGAGCGCACTTAGATTTTGGGGACTTTTTTTTTTAGAAGGAGGGAGGGGAACCCTCACCAGACCAACTTACCAGGTACAGCACAGGGCAGATGTTTAGAAATTTGGCTAACTTGGGGTTTTCTGAGAAAACTCTCCATTTAAACCTCAGGGCATGAACAGATGAAGTGAGACTGTGCAACACAAGAACAGTGTAGTAACAACACTTTTGTTTTTCAAGTCACTGACCTCTTGTTCCCTTTGAAATATAACCACTCTGCCACCTTTGTCTCCTGTTGCAAGAAGATCACCAGTGTAATTAAATTCAACTGTTGAAATTATATCAGCTGTAAAGAGAACAGAAATAAACCAGCACTGTAATGTGGAAAGCAAATCAAGGAGTTCCAAGACTTGAGCACAAAAAAAGCATTACAATTTGTATTAACTCAATGACACAATTCTTCATTTACATCCCCAAATGTGGCCATGTTTCAAAGCCTAACACAATTTTACTGACAAGCTAAAACACTTATTCATTCCTCAGTGCAGGCTTTGGGGGCCTTTAGTCACCACAGGCACACTGGCTTAGGAACCCAAGGTGTGTGTGCTCTGTGGGCAGTGAAGCTGCAGTGTCCATGGATCTGAGCTTCCTTCCCAAGGTGTGTGTGCTCTGTGGGCAGTGAAGCTGCAGTGTCCATGGATCTGAGCTTCCCAAGGTGTGTGTGCTCTGTGGGCAGTGAAGCTGCAGTGTCCATGGATCTGAGCTTCCTTCCCAAGGTGTGTGTGCTCTGTGGGCAGTGAAGCTGCAGTGTCCATGGGGACTCCCCCCAGGATCCCATCCCAGTGTGTGCATCCTGCCAGGAGCAGTGTTCCCAGGGAGCAGCGTGCCCTGATCCAGGTGAGGCTGAGGCACACCTGCCTTTCCCAAGCTGAGCCCTCACGGAGTTCCTTCAGGAGCCTGGAACAGGCAGCTCCCCTCGGCCAAAGGGGGAAAACAGAAACAAAATTCTTCCATTTGAGCTTCCTGAAGCAGCTCCATGCAGAAGCATCAGCAAGGACAGATGGAAGCAGGAGGGCACAGGAAAAGCCTCAGGACCCGCAGCTCCGAGTGCCTCAGTGCCCTTGGGGGTGTTTATCCCCCCGTGCAGCCACAGTCCCTCTGGCAATAAAGAACTAATTGCCACTGAACAACCCCCAGCCAAGGGGTGCTGAGATAAGGAGCTGGAAATGTCTGTCCCGGGGCTGGGGCAGATGGCAACAAACCCAACAAAGCACTCAGCAAACACTGCTCCTGCTGGGCCTGCTCACATCAAATATTGCATTTACGATGCAGATAGCAAAATTCTGAGGTTTGAAGTGTATGATATCAATTAGTTCCAGAGTGTGCAATTGGAGACTCCCTGGAAACTCCTTTCCTGTATTGATTTTCATGTGCTATCTTTGAAATTCCTTTCAATAACAGCCCACTCTCACGAGGAAGATGATTAGAAACCCTAACCAGTTTTCTCAATATAAATTCCTTTTTCATCTTTTATCAATGATGCCCTTGAAAGTTTTTCCTAGTGTGCAGAGATAATGATGTACCTTCTTGGATTAAAAAACCAATTATTTAGAACAACTAAATAAATGAGTAAATATCATCTTTCTACAGATTTCTGCCAGCCTTCAGTATCACATTACTAACCAGCTTTTGGACACATCCAGTTTTATAGTCACCTTTCTTTAAAGGGAATTACCAGTCAATTACCAGTTATTATCAATTATACACAGGGATTTTAGAAGACATCCTGGAAAAGCAGCAAACCACAAAAAAGAAACTAACTGAGGAGGTAAGCAATCAGTGAAGTGACTTCACAGAGCAATTCTATGACATTTTCCATGCTCAGATATGAAGAAGCCCTTGAGTTATGAAAGTTTATTAGTAGCAAAACTAATATTCCACTACCACCACCACCTGCAAGCCCTTCTAGCAAAGATCCCTTTTACCCCTGGAGACAGTACCCATCCTAGCAGGAATAAATGCCTCCTTAACACATGCAATTCTTCCAAAGTCACAAAAAATACTTTTCCATTTTGTTTCAGAAAGTGAAAAAGTTATTATTAGCATCTCCCATCCTCTACTGGAGTATTCACACAATTATTTGCTCAAAATAATCTGTGTATCATTTTTGTTTCCCAAAAATGTTCAAACCAGCTGCTGACACAGCCATTATTCCCCAGCAGTGCTATCCAGACAAACAGAATCTTGGGTGGAAACACATCAAAACACAGACACTACCCCAATTCCATGGCTTGAAACACAAAGTGCAGGCTAAAGAACATGCAGTGAAATAGTCTGTCACCAACATGGGCTCTAGGGAACAGGGAACTGGGGGGGCACAGCAGGACAAGAATAGAGAAGCTTCCTTCAAATATTTTCTAAGTTACAAAATTTGGAATATGAGCAATCATCTGTTTTAATAGCACTGCACTTGTTTTATACATAAATGTATGAATTATAAAGTTTTCCCTATAGGCATGTTTAGTTGAAGCAGATCAATCCCCCAAATCATTCCACCCACTATCCTCAGCACTCTACCATCTCAAAGCAGGTGAAATTAAAAAAAAATACAAGACTCCAAGTAAAGCACAGAATGAATTCCAAACCATCCCTGTTCTGCTCAACACTTCACCCACCTACATTTGCTCTTCACTTCCAAGTCAGCTTAAAACTTTTAGGAAAGAACAAAGCAAACCTCTGCAGGTTCTTCATCACTGCATTAACTCTGGGATTTCTAAGCTTCTTTATTAGATGCCATAACTCCTCCTTAGGTATACAAGCACCAGTCTTATTCCCCTGCCTCACTTTCAGCCTTTTCTCCATGCCAGCAGAGTAACTCCCAATGGAATGTGGGGAAGGGTGAGCAAAGCCAAACCAGTGGGATATTTGCTCATGGACAGCAACCCAAGGCTCTCTTCTCAGGTACTGCTTTTCTAGAAACAGAGGTTTGTCCAACTGTCCCTCCAGTTCTGTTCCTGTGGGGCTGGGACCTGCTCTGCAAGCATCCCTGTAAATCCTCCTCCTGTAACCAGGGAGGGCACCAATCCCTGGGACTTCACAGTAAGATACAAGGCTGGCAATATTTCTTTCCAGACATGAAAAATTCATGTTTAGCCTCACTTCTGGAAATGAGTTCCAACTTGGTTACACTCTGCATCCAGAGGAGAAACTCGGAGCTGTTTTCACAGCTAGTGTATTAAAAGGATTGCTGGCAACTGCACCATGAATCTGCAGCATCCCCAAATTTAAGAGCACCGAGCACTTCCATGGGTAGGAAACACCACCCCAACACATCAGAGGCCACAAATACCCAGCTCTACAGCCATGTGGTGGAGCCCATCTCTGACTCAGGACAGCCCTGTAAGCCCTGACAGATGTGTCAAAGTTCAGTTTGAGTGCTCTGAGCCTTTCACCATCCCTGCCGAGTGTGCACCTCCCTACAAACAACTCCTGCCACAATTCTGGGTAGTTTACAGCATCCAGAGCCTCCTGGGCAAGCTCTGCTGGGAGTGAAGGGGGCTGGGGTGGCAGAGACCAGCTTTTGTTAGGATTTGGAGGTGACAGCAAGCTTATACCTGCAAACTAACTTAATCCCCCCAGGATTCATCCGGGGTATTTCTGACACCGGTATCAACGCCCGGGCTCTCTGCTGAGGTAATGGAGAATGCAAAGAGATCCACAACATCTACATCAGGTGCCTAAAATTAGCTCCTGCGAACTTTTCCTCTCTAAGCTGGCTGTGTTGCTGCTCTGGTTAAAACCCAAAGCTGAAAACATGGAATTACTCGATGGCTCACGCAGGAGAGAAGGAATTTGCAGCTGCAGCTCGTGCTCAGGACCAACAATAACGAGACATGGCCAGCACCAGCGCCTCTCTCATCCACCTGAGCTGCTCAGAGCCTTTTGCCACAAACCCACTCCTCAGACTTGTGGTGAACAAGGAACCAAACACTCACAGCTCTCCAAGAGCACCTAAAAAGGAGGCTGCTCCAGCTTCCAGGGGATTCTAACCTACAAATTTCCAGGTACGTAATGGACAACATAGCACTTCAGCACACAGCCTGAACAATGCCTGCCTGCAAACCTGGCCCCTGTCCTGCTCTCTGGGCAGGAGTCTGAATGCACAGCCCCATTTTCCATGACCCATCCTGGGACCAAAGCAGGAGCTGCTGTAAGGCCCAGTGAACTCTCTGCAGAGGCTCTGCTTTGAGAGGAAATGGCTGGATTGGCCTGCAGGCAGATGGCTGGCACAGACTGTCAGGGAGACTGCCAGTGGGGACTGAGCAGAGGGAGTATTTCTGTGCCTGTGATCAAGCTCAAAGGTGACACACCTTGCCCTCCAACACTGTTATCCTACAAAGCTGGAGCTAGCCTGTGGCTGGACAAAGCTGTGGCAGACACTGTGTGGTCTCCCACGGTGGATGGGAAGCAAGCAGTGTGTGCAGAAGGGATCAGCGCAGGTTATGTGTTCCTGAATCAACCCAGAAAGCAGACACTGGGATCTCCCTGGAATGCTGTGCTGAACTGTGTGACACGACATCAGAAGGAACACAACTCTCTTTGCAGCAGGCAGGGACAACAGACCATTCTGAGGGACCACAGGTGACAAACGTGGGCAGTGGAGAACAGAAAGGAACCATCGCTTCAGAGCAACTCAGGAAAGACTCCTCAAATAAAAAATATAATAGGAGCAAATAAGATCAGTGAAAAAAACAGAGAGCCCCTTTAGAGGGAAGAGATTATCAAAGAAAATGAAGCTACTTACAGAGCAGCACCTGCTAAAGAGCAAATAATACAAAAAACGTTTAAAAACCAACCTCCTATTGGAGCTTAACAAGTTCCAGACACACAGGGCCTCAGAACCGATCTGCAGTAATTGCACTTCCCAAACATTCCCATGGACATGCAGCTGCACAGGAAGGTTCTGGGGTGGGCAGAGGGAAGCAGGGGTGTGAGGCCAGTTCTCCAGTTGGGATGGGTGCAGGTACCACACCAGGCAAGCACAGGGAGCTGCTGGCAGCACCCTGCTCCCAACAGACCCTTCCCCACCCTCCTCGGGCTGGGCAGGCAGCGCTGCAGTTTCAGCCACGGCAGGATTCTGACTCCAGCACTCACTCCCACCCTCAGCCTCCCCCTCCTCCCTGTACGTGTCACTGACTTGCTTCCAAGTGAAGGAGGGCTGTCCCCTACAGCTGCCAGAACAGCCAATGGAACAGAGAGGGTCACCCTGCAGCGGGGAGGGACCGACTGCTGCTGCTGTCAGTGCTCCTAAAACGCTGTTTCTTAACAGCTGATAGAAACCACAATTGTACTGAAACACGAGCCAAACTTTACAGCTGCCAATAACCACCTGACAATATACATATACATACAAGTTACTCAAAATCACCTGTTTTTCAGAATATGCCCCTTATATACTCAATTTCTACATTTCCACTTTCAGGATTTCTTTGAAGAGTTAACGCAGGAGTGAGGTGTACCAGAAATCGGGAGAATAAACCAAAGGGGTGTAGTTTTGCCCAGACCAAACTTCTCCCAGCATACACCGCTGAACACTCTGCCAACCTGAAATATTCATAAGGTCTAACAATTTTTTTATGCCCTAATACTCAAATCACTTGTAAAATGGCTTGAATTGCCTTCGGGCACCTGGCAGGGTTTAACTTAGTCCAAAATAACTCTGCTTTTGGGACTAATTTAAATCCTTGAATAGATTTAAGGTACAGCACGAGCAGGGCACCGGCCAGGCGGGAAGCAGAAGCTGCCTGAGGTCAGTGCTGCTGCTGACAGGCCATGGCAAACTCCAACCATCTCGTCTGGAGTTGTGTGGGAAAGGCTGCCAGCTCCTGTGTGTCCTGGATGCCTGGAGCTGAGCCACTTGGCTCCTGGAGGAGCTCGCAGGCCGCTCTGTGGGAGCGCTGGACCGGGGAGCAGGGGCAGCAGCACCGGGTGCCACCCACCCTGCTCCCAGCCAGCACCCCGGGGGGGCACAGCACCTCGGAGCTCCACAGCACCTCGGAGCTCCACAGCACCTCGGAGCTCCAGCTCCTGACAGACAACGAGTGCATCCCCTCATCTAGCTCAATTTGTGTTTTCTCATCAATGGAACCGGACTGTGACTTGATACTGAAGTCCTCTGAATCATACCCCAAAAATGCTGTCTTCTCTGAGTTTGGAGTGCAGGGAGCTGTCTGCATGTGTCAGTGCAAGGAAAGAGAGACCAGCATGAAGGGGGCATGGCACGGAAAGGGAGCAGCACAGCAGAGCTCAGCTACACAGATGTGCTCCCTTCCTGCCTGCAGAGCTTGCCCTGCCTTCCCTACAAGCCATGAGAAATCACGGAGGCTGTTCCTAAGATTCGTGACATAATCCAGTATTCTTTGTGCAAACCTACTGCCTCAGTATTATTTTTTAACCTTTGGAAGACTAATTCTAATAAGCTTTCTCCTACTAGAAGTGTATTTAATTAATTCATGCTATTGTTAGTTTTTTCTAAGTAGCTCATTGTGATGATTTTGGGTGTACTTCTAACAGGAGTTCATAAAAGTCTTAACATGATAAGAAAATCAAATTTTCCTTTCAGTTGAAGCTTTCACACCTTCCCATCCTTTAAAAAAATAGTGGGTTTTGTCATTTTTCATTAAGCTTTTCCCTCTGCACCCAGCCTGCCCTTCTGCATGGACAAACCCAGTGGCTCCCACTGCTCACACAGGAAGACTTGCACTAATTCCTGTATTCCCACTACTCAAATTGCTTTGTTTTACATTCCCACTTACAACTGTGCAATTGATACTCACTGCTTAAACTCTTCACCATTCATAAGCTACATCTTACCAAAGCTTCATATTTCATCAAAATACAATGATGGAATCCCAGCCTGGTTTGGGTTGGGAGGGACCCTAAAGCCCATCCAGTGCCAGCCCCTGCCATGGGCAGGGACACCTTCCACTGTCCCAGGCTGCTCCAACCTGGCCTTGGACACTTCCAGGGATGGGGCAGCCACAGCTGCTCCAGGCAAGCCTAAGGTTTCAGGGAGGGCAAGGAGGCATCTGAAGTCCTACTCATGGCAAAGCACTGGCTTTCAAGGAAAGAACCCAGCCCAAAACCCAGCTCACAGCCCAGCTTCTGCCCCACTGCAGCAGCAAGTGTCACCTCCAGGCACAACCAGTGATTTACGGTGACACCAAACAGCCACATGGCTCTGTAGTCATTAGTCCCCTATTTTCCAGTTCTTACAGAAAAAAGACAATATTAAAACTTAAACCTAACAACCAATTCTGCAACTCCTTTCATGCAGCTGAACCAGATGTCACAGAGCTGCACATCTACTGCAAGAGTTTTTTTAAAAGCACAACATCATGCCAGAATTTCCTTTAAGAACAGTGAGAACAGGACAAGTGAGTTCCTGAACCACACGAGAATGTTTTAAACCACTGATTTGTAAAGACAGTTTAATGCTAAGAACATTTCTAAATCACTTGTAGCTGCACTTTCAAACAGGTACAGGATTACAGGCTAATATATTTTTATTAGATTGTGGTTGTCTTTGCTCCTTGTGTTCTGCTTCCTGGCAGACTGGTGAGGTGTCTGACCCAGCACCCAACAGGCAGCAGAAGCAGAAGGAGAGTTGGCTGAAGTGATGCTAACAAGGGATCTCTCAGTTTGTCAGGGCACTCAATCAATACCAGTCACTATCTGGAGAATTTAAAAAAAAAAAAAAGTTTATTTCTTGGATCATTCACTGGAGATACAGAACTGCACCCAGAAGTGGTCATAGATTAGATGCAGAACATCTGGCCCATGGGAATTTGGGCATATCTGTACATTATTTAATACACAGATTTATATTTTACTTGCCAAAAAAAAAAAANNNNAAAAAAAAAAAAAAAAAAAAAAGAGCCTCCCAAAACAGGACAATTTGGAACATGCAAAACAAATTCAACACTGAAATCATGGAAGTGATAAAGTCTCTGGCAGCATTTGTATTCTCTATTTAGAAAGGTCTTTCTACAAAAAAAGCAACCCAAGAATTTCAAGTTCCATGGGCAATCAGTGCAAGTTTTGGAGTCACGTGGTTAACACTAACAACCAAATTACAACACAATCTTTAATTAGCATTGTTTTTAAATTATGATTGTTGCCATCCCCAATATTAAATCTTTCACTCAATCTCTGTTTTATCCTCCTGTCCTCTTCCTTGAATCCAACTAAACTTTCCCATTCTAGAAAAGTCCTATCCAATCCTTTACAAAATCCATATTCACTAAGTGATGGATTATCCTGGTCTTTCAGAAATGGTCACACTGAACAGTGCCCTTCTCTTCCGTGACACAGAGCCTGTCCAGAGGTCACGGATTACTCACTGAGGAACAGCAATGCACACACAAGACAAAGAGGAGACAGTGATTTTCTGTATTAATGACCCAGTTAGGGAAATCCAGCTGCCAATCTAATACAGCCACTTGTCACAGTGTTTGTGTTACAGCCAGACACCTGAGAAACAACTATGGAACATAAAATGTATGTTAGAGCTGCACTGCAAAAGAAAGGATTTACTGGTAAAGTGGCCTGGCTGAGCAGTTTCAACTCCTGAATAAACCTCTAAGAAAATTCAGCAAAACACTCTGCATGGAATAGGCTGGACAGCAACTTCATGGTGTCCTCTTCCTCTAGAGAGCTGGTTTTTCACAAAACAGACCAAAAACTGAAAGCAGTAGCGAGTTTCCACCATTGCAAAAATTTATGTGCAATGTGAAGGCTTTTTCAAGGCAACAGTTGCCCATCAAGCAGGTTTAGATGTGCAGTTGGTAAGAGAGGAATTCAAAGATGGTAATGGGTAAATATGTCCCTAACTGAGGCTCAAAACCTAGCAATGTATTTGTACTCTTACTAATGAATTAAATTTGGGCAATTATCAGCAAATAAACAACGTACGTTTTATATTTAACTCAAATTTCAAGGCAAAATGTTAACAGGAGTGGAAAGGCCACAAATCAAAATAAAACCAGAAAGTCACAAAGCCTGTCAATAGTTCTGGTATTCCCATAGGAAAATGAAACTTTAGTGGCAGTTTTGCAAAACCAGGTGCTGAATGATTCCTGGAACTTTCCTGCCCTGTGCAAATCCATGCTGCTCAGGAATTACCTGGGAAGCAAGGTGCTCCCAGGAGCCAGATGTCCCCAGGACTAGATCCTTTACACATGGAGAACTGACTTTTAGTCACACAGGTGACAGATCCAAGGAAAAAGAACCATGTGGAAAACACAAAAGCTACTTATATACATTTCTACAAGAATTCTGGGAACTTCAGAGCAAGCTACAAAATATATAGAGGGGGGGAAAAGGAAGAAAACAACTGAGTGAGTCCAGTTCCTGTAGCAGTTTTCCAGTCTGTCCCTCCCATGGCCATTATTTTAAATGGAATGCCAAACAAGTGGCATGAAAATGAAAACACTGTCAGCACAATTTCCCCATAGCAGACAGCAAGGAAAAATATTTACTGCATCCAGTAAAACAAAAATAATCCCAAACCCAAGCTGAGCACACACGGCCTTGCAAGTCAATTCACACTTCAGAAAGGAGCATTGCCAGCCTGGACAGTTAGAACACAGGAAATTTAGGGGCAAAAAAAGAACTTTCTCATCAGAGTCAAGCAAAACTCCACCCTGGCTCTGCACACTACAGAAAACACTTTTCCCAGTTAAAACACTTCTTGTTTTCTACTCTGTCCAAAACACGCCGCACTTGGAAAGTTTCAGAGAAATGTGAAGGTGTGCCCTTTTTCCCTGCTTAATATCCCTATTTATAGCTCCCAAACGTTAACAAGTGGGAATCAAATCTCGCCACAGCTGCAGGAACCCTTTAAACTGCACTTTTCAATGCAGCACAAATGACAGAGCTGCACTCTCTGTGCGTCAGAGCGAAACTTGACAAGCCTGACAGACTCCACTGGTGTTTCTTTTTTTCCTCTCCCTGTATTGTATCACTGTTGTTACCTTTTATCCCAAGCCCAGAACTGGAGACAGTTATCCTAAGCCCAGAACTGGGCAGTTCTGGGCTCCTCAGGACAAGAAAGTCAAGGAGCTACTGGAGAGGGTCCAGCAGAGGCCACAGAGATGATTTTGGGACTGGAGCATCTCTGAGATGAG
>VZTH01012302.1:34875-49414 GCA_013397815.1 Aleadryas rufinucha
AAAAAAAAAAAAAAAAAAAAGAAGAACGTGCTTCTGCCTCGTTTGCGCCCTCAGCGAGCGCCAGAGCCGGGCTGAGGGGAGGGAGGGTAGCGGGGGCTGAGGGGGCTCAGCGCTGCTCTGGGACACATTTATCACACAATCCCAGAGTCGCTGAGATTGGAAAAGCCCTCCCAGCCCATCGAGGCCAAGCTGTGCCCGATGCCCGCCTTGTCCCCAGCCCTGAGCTCTGAGTGCCACGTCCAGTCCTTCCTTGGACACCTCCAGGGATGGGCACTCCAAACCTCCCTGGGCAGCCCCTGCCAATGCCCCACCGCCCTTTCAGTGAAAGCATTTTCTGAGGTCGGCTCTGACTCTGGTGTCCCAGCCCGAGGCCGTTCCGGGTCCCCTCGCTGCGGGCAGGGCGGGAGGGACCGGCCGGGCCCGGGGAGCTGCAGGAGCGGTCCGGGATGCAGCCCCGAGCCGGGCCCGTGGGATCAGGGAACACGGGGGGATCCCTCGGGAACCCCGCTCCTGCAGCCCCAGGGGTGCACGTGTCTAACCCCGGCTGCAGGGACTGCCTTTTTCCCGGATCTCCTGCCTCAGGAACTGACTATTCCTGGTGCTGCCTTGCGTTTGGCCTCTTACACTGACTGCTTCTTTTCCAAGCACGGATACTGGAAGTTGTGACGATGCAGTTTCTGCCCCTAAGTCTGAAAGAGCAGAAAGAAATCGAAATGAATTCTATGTTTGCCCCAAAACCCCTGTGTTGATATATTCCTGATCTCTTAAGTCCCTCAGAAAGTGGTACGACTTAATGAACTGTAAAGCACAACTGCTTCTCGGGAAGGCCTAAGTGCTTGGAAAGGTAACAGGTCTGCGTTGTCCTATCTCAGTCTGAGGTGGTTTCCTAAATCCTGTTGGTTGTAAAAAATGCAAGGAAAGTGGTGGATGAACAGACATGGTTAATTGTGATCTCAAACCCAGATGAGTGAAGAACATCCCCTTATAGAGTAAGAGTCTTGTTAGGGACAAGTAAAGCTCTCTGCTGGGAGTCTTTATGTTACAGAATGAAATTTTACCTGGAGGTTCCTCCTTCCTGTGGAAGGACTGAAATCTGTCACTTGCCTGAGTTCAGGATGGTTCCTCTCAGAGACATTTCTGCTCTGTGCTTGCAGCCTTTTCTTGGTAATTTAGATACAGAAATGTGTTTGACTCAAGCTTTCCTCATTTAATCTCTTGGTATGACATCTGTGCCCATTTATGAATTCATTACTTGATTTGTGTTTATTCCTTATGCAGTGTGTTGTGTATCAAGTGTTTAAATTAAATAATTTTTTACTTAGTCTCTTGGCTGTCTCCTCTGCAGCTGTAGGAGAGTCATCTTTAAGGGCAAAGAATGCCTTCAAACCCTGCCCTTTGGCAGTGGGAAGCCATTCCCCCTTGTCCTGGCACTCCAGGCCCTTATAAATCGTCTCTCCGTGTTTCTTGTTGGCCCCTTCAGGCTCTGTGAGGCCACACTGAGGTCACCCCAAAGCTTCTCCTCTCCAGGTGAACAATCCCAGCTCTCCCAGCAGAGCTGCTCCATCCCTATGGTCATTTGGTGACTCCTCTGGACTCTCTCAAGCAGCTCCAGGCCCCTACTGTGCTGGGCCAGGGCTGGGGCAGCTCTGCAGGTGGGGGCTCACCTGGGCACAGGGGCACAATCCCCCCTCTCCTGCTGCCCACGCTGGGGGATGGGGGTGGTTCTGGGGTGGGAGTGCTGGGAAAGCTTTCCCTGGAGTGCTGGGAAAGCTTTCCCTGCTCAGCTCTGGGAGCGTGGGGGGCCCAGGAGGGAGAGGGTGTTGCACAAGCCGGGGGCAGGTCTGGTGCTCCTGCAGAATTCCCAGAACTAAGGCACGGGGTGTCAGCAGCGGCTGTTCCCAGTTCAGTGGGTCACTGCTGTGTACTCACAAGAAGGTGACATTCTGCCCTTGCCACACTGAGCAAGAAAAGCTCCTGAGAGCGAAGTTTCCAAATGTGCTCTGGAAATAGGATCGTGCCGGGCCAGCTGCTCCGTGCCCCCCATGTATGCTGTGGGAGGTGCTGCCAGCGCTGCAGCCACTGTTCCTCAGCCTGTTTTCCATCCTCTGGTTAGGACTAACAGAGCCCTGAGCTCTGCCAGGGGGTTCTCACTGCTACTGCTCTGAAAACAGAGGGTGTTGGAACGGTAACTTCAAAAAACACAGGGCAAGCCATGGAAAGAGCGTTTATCCTAAAGGGAAGCATGGCTGGTGGGCACACAGAGTCAGATTTCATTAACAGATTAAAACCCCACGCATATCACATGCTAATTGACATCAAAACACCTGATTATTCTTAGGTGAGAAGCACAACAGATTTTTTTCCCATGGAACTTTTGTCAGTGTTCCAAACTTCGGAGCAAACCTGTGGTTTGGTGGTTGGTGGGTTGCCTTATTAGCCCTGTGTTCAGTAATTTTACCTGTGTTTTGTAATTTTACCTGTGTTTTGTAATTTTGCCTGTGTTCAGTAATTTTACAGTGTTTTTTACACTGTATTTCCCCCTGTGACATATAAAGATACCCCGGACTTCAGTCCTTACCCTGGGGTCAGTCCTTGTTAAACTCTGGTAGTTCCTACCCAGGTACCTGCTCGCACACCTGAGCACAGACCCCACTTTCCCTGAAATATTGATGTTGTAATGGATTTGCATGGCATTCAGACTCTTTTCCTGCTCCAGAGAGCCCTTGCATCCAAGCCCCTCAGGAAAGTCCCTTTGTCACGTCCAGGCAAATATCCTAAACCTCGTGGTTCAGCTTTTCCGTCCCTGCTCTGCCGAGGCGCCAGTGCTCCGGTCACCTTCCTGGCTGTCACCAGCCTGTCCCGTGCAGAGCTCCTGTGACGTGCAGAGCGTCCCTCTGCCCTCCTGGCGCTGATCCATGGCCCGGGAGAGGGGAGCTCTTCCAGGAAGGAGCAGCACAGCATTTTCCTGGCGCGCTGTGTGTGTCCTGGATGGCTCCGGGTGAGGGGACGGATGAGGCCACGTGCTGCGCTCTCTATTTCTGGCTGCAGAGGCACAGTGTGCCCTGTGAGTCACGGTTCGTGTCCTGCTCACCCTCAGGTACCGTTTCCAGGTGTTCCACAGGGCTGTCAGAGAGGCCGGGGTGTGAGGAGAAGGGAGGGATCACAGAGCCCTTCGCAGCCACTGACAGCCCTGAAGAACCCTGGCAACGTCAGCTTTAGACATCTGAAAGCAGTGATGGGTTTTTTCCCCCAAAATAGAAACAAAAGAGTCTCTTTGATAGCTGAATCACCTCCTGACTGAAGAAAGTGTCTATTCTATTGTGTTCTTCATGCTGTGATCCAGTAATTGCTCTCTGGCTTTATAAGGAAAGATCTAGAGCTAACCCAACACCTCAGGCAGCTTCTCCACACTCTGGGAGCACTTGTACAGAAATCACTTTGGAGTTGTGTCAGAACTGCTGCTGCCTGCAGAGGATCTTGGGACTGGGTGCTTGGTGCCCCTGGCTGAGGAGCCGCAGTGGCACTGGTGTGCATTTGGAAATGGCTTTGCCTGTTACTCAGGCCCAGGCCAGGGATCACATCTCGTTTGGTGCCTAATTTGCTATAGAGCAGTAGCTGGGAGTAGCTGAGGATAACTTGGGAGATCACCTCCTGGTTATTTGCCTGAGAGCTGGGAATTCCATCCTGTTTCCTGTCAGATTTATGGCAGTCAGCCTTTCAGGTTATTACTGCCTTTGACACAAGTGGTTGGTTGCTCTGTCCTGCCCAGCCCAGTCCCTGCCAGTTTCCTTCAGGGCTGGGTCCCGGCGTTGCAGAGGTCCTGTGCACTCCTTTCCCAATGGGAATCGCTGTTGGAGGGAACCAGGTGTGCCACTGTAGTCTCAGGTTAAAACAGGAGCCAAGTGTTTGTCATCCTGTAATGAAAACCAAATAAATCTCTGCCCTGTCACATGCAGCATTGTCTGATGTTGGTCTCTCCCAGTGCCTCCCAGTTTCCCCCACCACAGTGTCTCTTCCCTAAGCAGGCTTTGTGCTGGGGACAGGCGGTGTTGCTTCTCTGTGCCGTGCTGTCCATCCAGAGAGGGCCCTTTGTGCTGTGTTCACACCTCTGCAGCAATGAACTATGAACATCCTCCCAAAATATTCATTTTCAAGTCACCTTTGAAGGGAGCTTGTATTATAAATAAATGGAATTGCTCATCCCTCTGCTTCTCTCAGATTAAAGTGAAATTATCTTGATCTCAGGAGTCAGAGAAGACACCTGTCAGGCACAGCAGTGGGTGAGTCATATCTGTGACAGCAAGATTTCTCTCTGTGACACTTCCTTAAATGTCAAAATCTCATTCCCATTCCGCTGTAGCTGCTCCGCTCTCCAACTTCAATTAAAACTTCGGAATAATTCCAAACATTTTTGGGTTTGTCCAGCCTCACCCAGATTTTAATTGCTACCTGTGCGTTTTCCTCTGGAGAAGAAAAGTTACGAACGTGTCCCAGCGGAGCCGTGAGTCAGTGCCTCGGCAAGGTGTGGCTGCAGGTCCTGCGCTCCTGGGCTCTCAGTCCTTCCCCCGGGGGAGCTGTGGCACAGCCAGCATGGACAGCACTCATTCCTCAACTATTTCTTCCTGCATTAAACTAATGTGGATGCTTAAGGCAGGAGGAAAAGAAAAACACTTCACTTTGAAAAGGAAATGTTTGAATTCCACTGTGAACGCTCCTGTTAGGGAAACACCCATGTATTTCATGGAATCACAGAATACCCTGAGCTGGGAGGGACCCAAAGATTATCCATTCCAACTCCTGTCCCTGCACAGACCCCACAACAACCCCCCCCTGGGCATCCCTGGCAGTGGTGCCCAAACGCTCCTGGAGCTCTGGCAGCCTCGGGGCCGTGCCCATTCCCTGGGGAGCCTGGGCAGTGCCCAGCACCCTCTGGGGGAAGAACCTTTTCCTGCTCTCCAGCCTGACCCTGCCCTGACACAGCTCCAGCCGTTCCCTGGGTCCTGTCCCTGTCCCAGAGATCAGAGCTGCCCCTCGGGAGGAGCTGCAGACCCCAATGGGTCTCCCTTCAGTTTGGGTTGGCTCCAAGGAGAAGCCCCCAAACCATTTATGGGGGATGCACATAAATGTAGGAAATGGCATTTTTCCTTGATGCAGCTTCTCTAGTTTGAGATAGTGAAGGCTTGAATGAAGACTCCTTTATCCCTCTTACCTTGCTGATGGCAGGGTGTTGTCGCTGTTGAGCGCTAGCCGAGTACAAGAACCAGGCTGGATTGGATGAGGCGGAATTCTGATTTTATTATTTAATTCTAAAACTTATATAGACTTTTAAAAGTTCCTCCGGATTGGGTCAATTCAAATCCTCCCCCTAGGCCCATAGGCCAGGTTGAACTGCCCATCTTTCCAGAGACAGTTTCAATAACATCCAAACCTTATCTTTATTTATAGAACACAGGGAGAAGAAGAGAAAAATTCCCATGGGAAAGAGTCTGTGCTACCACAAGGGTGTGATTTCAGGAGGGTCAAAGGATCAGAGGGCCATGTGGGCCAAATTCAGGAGTTAAAAATGAACAGCCCTTCTCCGTCCCTTGTTGGCTGCTGCAGGAAATGCACATCCCAGCAGCAGTGCCATAGTAAACCCTTGGGGTGCTCTGCTTGCCAGGCTTTGGCTTGGGAAAAGTGTTCAGCAAAACCCTTAAAAAATGAAGGGGTTTTGAAGGGAGATGAGACTGAATAGGCCAAGGGACAATGGCCTTAGGCTGAAGGAAGGCAGGTTTACGTGGGATATTGGGGAGAAATTGTTCCCTGGGAGGGGGGGAGGCCCTGGCACAGGGTGCCCAGAGCAGCTGTGGCTGCCCCTGGGTCCCTGGCAGTGCCCAAGGCCAGGCTGGACATTGGGGCTTGGAGCAGCCTGGGACAGTGGGAGCTGTCCCTGCCATGGCAGGCATGGCACTGGATGGGCTTTAGGGTCCTTCCTAACCCAAACCCTTCTGGGATTCTGTGATTCCGTGACTGAAATGTTGAATCTTTTCACAGCCAGGGGAGTGTGGTGCCTACCCTCTGTCCAACAGGGTGATGGTAAGTTTGGTTGGCTTCCAGACCCATCATCCTCTAAATGGATTTTTTTTCCAGTTATTCAGTTATTTTTTCCTTTATTCAGTTTATTCAGAATAACAGAGGAGTATTTTAGCTGTAGTGAAATACTGGAGAAAATTCAATGCTGAAGCAAGTAGCACTGACATATGGTGGAGCTAAATTGGGTTGGAAGTCTCAGGAAGAATCCTTGAGGAGTTGGTGGATGTTGGTAACAGAATATGTTACTATGGGCTCCATAGAATGAAATTTTAAAAGCTCTTCTGTCTCCAGCCTGTCTGCCCTGTGCACCCTGTAGTGAGAATGGTGTGTGAAGGGGAGCGAGTTCCAGACCAGTGACAGCGGGTTTGGGTATTTTTATTGCCCCAGGACCGTTGTGGAGGCAGGGCCCTTCTCTGTGTGACTCCTGGAGCTGTGGCACTGGAGGTGCTTTGTGCTCCAGCCAGGGGACAGCGGGACAGCCCCGTGTCCCACAGGGAGCTGCTGTCCCCGAGCAGGAGCTGTGCCCTGCAGGCTGAGGCCATCGGGGCTCCCCTGCTGCCGGGGCGTGGGGGCACGGCTGGGCACGCTCCCATAGCCCCCACCAGCCCCTGTTATCCCAAATCCTGGTGCTGGTCAGGCAGCAGTTTGCTAAGAGCACCACCCCCGTGCTGCAGGTCTTCCAGAATGTGAGACGTGGTCCTAGAAAAAAGAGAACAGGAATGTTGTTGCTTACGATGGTTACAACTGGAGCTGTAAAACGTGGGAGGAAACAGACTGAGGAGCCTTTAGCCGTGTCCTGGGCTCTAAGTGCTCTGCTCCCGGGGTGTCCTGGTGTGGTGGTGTGCTCAGGCACATGAAGGCAGGGACGGGAGGAGGAGCACTGGCTGCCCTGGCCTGGCAGAGCACAGCTCATCACAGTCCTGAGCTGCACAGCAGGAGCCCCAAAATGTCCCTGTGCCAGAACGTGCAGTGCCACAGACACCCTCAGCAGAGAGCTGTCACTGCTGCTGTTAGGAGATGGGCACTGCTGTTACTGCTCACACGTCCTGCCTGAAGTGGTCAGCTGAGGAAGTGTCCCTTGGCCTGAGTCCGGCCGTGCTGACGGAGCCGTGTCCTCGGGGAACGGCACGAGCTGTGAAACGCAGCCTGGCACTGGGACCGGAGCCAGGGCAAACAGCACCCGGAGAACACAACACAGACGCTGCCAACTGTTTGTTTCAGTGATTTCAGCTGCCCTGTTTGCCTACCACGAGCTTAGGAAGTGTTTGCAGCCACCTCCCGACTGAGGATTACTGCTGGAAGCGGGATATCCTACTCATAAAGAATGCAAGTTTTATTAGCAGTGCAACTTGTCTCACCTATTGAACTCTTTTAAGTCGTAATTGTGAAGTGAAGCCTTTTCCATTGATTCATTTCCATTTCAGTGCCATAGAAGTTACTGACAAAGGCACACCCATAAGGAACACCTACTGAGGTGGTTGTTGAGCTGAACTGCAAGCTGGTTACCTGGGCAGGCGCTGTCAGGGAGCTTGGCTGTGGCTGGGGTCGCTGGGCTCCAGTTCCTCTCTCTGTGCTGGTTTGCTCTGCTGTCACCCAGTTACACTCCACATGGGGGGTTCGTTTTAGCTCTACCTTCAACTCATTCCAGTGTTGCAGCACACATCCCTTTGAGCTCATTTTGAGCTTCACTGATTTTTGCTCAGTGTTTCCAAGGTTTAGCCTTTGCTTTTTATCCTTACACCATATTATCGATACAACTTCTTGAATCATCCCAAGAAAACCCCAAATCCCTCTGGAGAGCTGCAGCACATCCATAGGGAGCGGGGAGCCCTGGGTTCCCCAGACCTGAGAGTGATTAACAGCCAGTGAAATCATGTCAGCTGCAGGGTCCTGGAGAGCACCTTCCCATGGAGAGCTGGAAGGCCCTGCCCCGAGCCATGCTGCTGAGTTGAGTCTGTCAATCCAGTTAATTTGGAGTTGTTCTTTGCTTTCACTCCATCCTGTACAGACCTCTCCATTACTTGCATGCACAAGTACCACATCCCCATCCCAAATTCAGTGTTGAGTTTCAGGCACTCTGATATAAAGTGAAAGAGAAGATGTTTTCCCTTCTAATCAAAGCAAAGTTGTTCTCTCCAGGGATTCCAAAGACGTGGGAAGCAGTGGAGAGAGCTGAGCTTACTAATGAGCCCTACACCAAAGTCTCTTTTATGGCAGAGGGTTTTTTTATAGGAAGTTGAGCTGCTTAAAGTCAAAGAAAGGGAATTGTTTTGAAGAAGGAAGCCATGTAATTAATTTCAGAATAGATGCTGACCTGGGGAAGAAGGTATGGACACCTTGCAGGAACAACTGCACTAGTGAGAGGGTTTCCTCCAGAAACCCCGAAGTGCCACTTCTGCCTGTGAAATCAGAGGGGAATTACTGTTCCTGCTGGAGAGGAGAGCTGCTGGGGTTGGAAAAGCTGCTGTCTCCCACCCTGGCTGCTGAGAGCTCCTTGTGTCTGAGGAGCTGGGTGAGTTTGATGTCTCTTTCTGAAGCCTTCCCCTCCTGGCACTGGCTGAGCAGCTCTGTGGAGGGGCTGCAGCTCCTGCCCGTGTTCCTCTCCAGCCCGTGGGGTTTTGCTGAGTGCCAGCAGAACTGTGCTGGATGTGGGGCTGGGGAACAGAACATGTGCCAGTTCTTCAGCAGTGTGAGAGTCCTGGGATGACAGGTATGGCTGAGACAGGGGAGAACTTCCAGGTACACCAGGATGTCCAGGACTGGGCAAATACCTGGGTGAGCTCTCAGAGGGCTGGGCTGCCAGCTGGGGAGGAGCTGCGTCACTGCACATCTGCTGCTGGTTGTTAGTGAGGCCTGGGGCGGTCTGGAGCTGCTGCTCAGCGGGCTGACCTTGCCCCTGCACCTTTCCCACCCTGCTGCTGGCACGTGTTTCACCCCGGCTCTCGGGTTGTGCTCATGGAGATTAATGCCTGTCCTTGCCTGGGGAATTTGGGCTGTGGTGGTGATACTCAAACTGCCGTGTAAACTGACAGCAACACGGATGGATGCTGCGGCCCGACGCCTTTGTGCAACCAGACAGAAAATGAAGCTGGCAGCTGGGAATGAGGCTGCAGTGCCACCAGATCCCTCCTCATTTGGGCTGTTGTTTGGGCAGCTCATATCACATTAGTGCTGCTTAGGCTACATGAATTATGGGCAGCACATTCCCAAATCTTATCTCCCACTGTGCAGGGACAAGAACCTTGTTGGGGCAATGATGTGTCACCACTGTGGTGGCTTCACAGGCAGAGGCCAGCGGGGTGAGGGTCACCAAGGCCAAGTGCCAGGTCCTGCCTGTGAGTAACACCATGAATGCCCAGGCTGGGGCAGAGGGGCTGGACAGCTGGGAAAGGCCCTGGGGGCTGGACACGAGCCCTGGGCAGGCACAGCCAGCCCTGTGCCAGCCCCAGCGTGGGCACAGCCCCAGGGCAGGGACTGTCCCCTGTGCTGGCCCTGCTGAGGGACCCCCTGGGATCCTGGGGCAGCTCTGGAGAGNGTTCCACCCTGAACAAGTCTGTGATTTTATGGCTCTCAGGTTTTATGTTTGCACTGATAAGGAGATCTGGCTGGCCCTGCGTTTGGGAAGCTGGCACGAGGTGCTGTCTTCTGCTGTGACCAGGGAGTTTTCAGTATTGATTGAAGTTACAGGGATTTTGATTTCTTCTGAGCTGGTTAGCACTCTGCAATTAGAGACTCACAGAAATATGCTGTTACCCATCCAGCAAATTTAACACTTGGCCAGTATTTTAAAAAACTTTTGGCTTTTTTAATTTTCTTTTTTTCCTGTACTTTAATTTACAAGTTGCTGACTCTGGCCATTTGGCTGGGGTCTCTCGGGTTCCCTTAGCACTGCTGGGACATTTGTTACAGCAAAGCTTCCTGCACCCAAGCTGCTCCCCATCTTCCCTGGAACCAAACATTACAACAATTCCAAACACCAAACAAAGTTCCTGTGAGAAGTTCAGCCCTTAGGCTTTAGAATTTTAAAACACACCTGCTTTTCTGGAGGTAGTACCTTTCCATGTGTTGCAAATACTTGATTTATTACGTGACACAGTTGTTTGGTGCTCAGCTATTGCCTGCTTCACCTTTTATTTCTTCTCGGTAAGAGCTGGAGGTGATTTCTCCTGTGTGCTGTGCTGTCACCCCTGCCTGGCCAGGTGCCCATCCTGGGAATGTCCCGGGAGTTCCCAGGAAAACTTTTGGAATGGGAAGGACTTTTCGAACAGTTTTTGATCTTTCCGATTTTTTCGACCTTATGGTGCTTAAAATTTTAAACAGCAGACGTAGAACCTCTTGGTCTGAGGGGAAAGGCTGTGCAGTGGCCTTCACTGAAGTGGCTTTTTCTGCTTTTCTGTGACTTTCCATCCCAACGAGACATCACGGAAATCGCGATTTTTCCACCTTCCACACGTCCCCACTTGGTGGCACCATTGGTCCTTATTACACCGCTTTTGGAACTGCGTTTCTACTGAAAACCGCTCAAACTTTCGGGGTCTCTCCGACACAGCTTCTACACATGAATGAAAAGAGGAACGAGTAGGATTTTTTTGTTTAATGACTACAAAATTATGGAGATTTATCCTAATGGACCAGCTTCTCCGGGTCATGGTTTTTCATCTTTCTTTAAAGTGAAAAATGTGTAAAACACAGGGAAATGATTCTGAACCCATTTCCAAGCATTCACACTCCGAGTCCGTGGGTAGAATACCGATCAAGGAGAAGTGTTTTGTATGGAAATGCCCCGTCACAAGGTAAAATTTAAGGATTCATTTTTATACCCCGTGAGAGTGAATGCATAATTGCCATCTGCTAATTCAGAAAGTCCGGGGATGCATTAATAACCACGGGACCATGGGGCACAGCAGAGAAGACAGGCAGCAGGGCTGGTTTAGAGCAGGAATTCCCCAGCATATCTACCATTCCTATTCCTTTTTTCCTTCCTGACACGTCTCCTGTGCCCTTGTTTCACTGGTCCCCACAGTGCTGTGTGTCCTGAGCACTCAGAGCAGCCCCAGCCGCAGCTGCAGGCACCAGCTCCCAGCTGGCAGAGCCTGCATCGCCCCAGTTCGTGCTGGAGGGTGTCTCTGAACTCTGGTTTGAACTCAGCATTCTGAGCTGTCACGGCATTTTCTCCCAAGGAGATGTTACAGTGAATACACCGTGGTGCACTGGAACGGCTTCCTGAGGAGCTGCAGGTCACAGCACGGAGCAGGGGAGGAATTAAAGCAATAATAGAAGTACTCAGGGTTGTGGCATTGGTGACATCGGCTCCCTCTGACATCGCTGCCTCAAATCCTCTTTGTTTTTATCTCATGGCTCAGAACATGAAAAAAACACTTCTGGCTGATGCTGCAGAGGGGAGCCAAGTCCCAGCCCAGGTGCAGGTGGGGCTTTTGTGGAGCAGGGAATGGCATCAGGTTGCTCTGACTCTGCATCCCTCCTCCCCCTCCCAGACTGGTTTGGGTTGGAGGGACCCCAAAGCCCATCCAGTGCCACCCCTGCCATGGCAGGGACACCTCCCACTGTCCCAGGCTGCTCCAAGCCCCAATGTCCAGCCTGGCCTTGGACACTGCCAGGGATCCAGGGGCAGCCACAGNGAGCCTGCATCGCCCCAGTTCGTGCTGGAGGGTGTCTCTGAACTCTGGTTTGAACTCAGCATTCTGAGCTGTCACGGCATTTTCTCCCAAGGAGATGTTACAGTGAATACACCGTGGTGCACTGCAACGGCTTCCTGAGGAGCTGCAGGTCACAGCACGGAGCAGGGGAGGAATTAAAGCAATAATAGAAGTACTCAGGGTTGTGGCATTGGTGACATCGGCTCCCTCTGACATCGCTGCCTCAAATCCTCTTTGTTTTTATCTCATGGCTCAGAACATGAAAAAAACACTTCTGGCTGATGCTGCAGAGGGGAGCCAAGTCCCAGCCCAGGTGCAGGTGGGGCTTTTGTGGAGCAGGGAATGGCATCAGGTTGCTCTGACTCTGCATCCCTCCTCCCCCTCCCAGACTGGTTTGGGTTGGAGGGACCCCAAAGCCCCTCAGTGCCACCCCTGCCATGGCAGGGACACCTCCCACTGTCCCAGGCTGCTCCAAGCCCCAATGTCCAGCCTGGCCTTGGACACTGCCAGGGATCCAGGGGCAGCCACAGCTGCTCTGGGCACCCTGTGCCAGGGCCTCCCCACCCTCACAGTATCTTATTTTAAAGTTAGATTCCTCTGTTTTCTTGCCAAGAAAAGAACCCCAAACCAACCCACCCCAAGCCCTCAAATGTTGCATCTGGGAGATGACAGATCCTCAATCCAGTGGTGCCATTGCTTGTTTTTAAATGAGACAAGTGTTTTTCATTGCACAGGCAATTGTAAAATAATGTTGGTGGAAGAATTTCAGGGTAATGCTGAGGAATATTTGAGGTCTTGAGGGGACTAAGACTTCAGAACTTATGTTATGGCACAGTGGAGAGGTCTATCTTTGCCTAGCTAGCAGCTGATAATATTCCTGTGAGGAATATTCCGAGCACATGGGAGGTTTCCTGGCGTGGCCTGGTTCCCACACCTTCCCCTGGAGCTGGATGCAGGCTGAGGCACACAGAGCATGGCATTACCCAGGCTGCTCTTGTTAATGTGCCATAAATACAATCCTTTATAACCTCCTGCTTCGCCTTTGCAGTTTCTAATTGAATTCTGCAGTCGGTGTGTGCCCAGAGGCCCTGGGCTGGAGAAACACACGGGGGCTTCACCTGGGGACACTGGCTTCATCTGGGGATATTTGCTTCACCTGGGGACATCTGCTTCACTGGGGGATGTTTGCTTCATGTGGAGATATTTGCTTCACCTGGAGATATTTGATTCATGTGGAGATATTTGCTTCACCTGGAGATAATTTGCTTCACCTGGGGACATTTGCTTCACCTGGGGACATTTGATTCATGTGGAGATATTTGCTTCACCTGGAGATATTTGATTCATGTGGAGATATTTGCTTCACCTGGGGACATTTGCTTCATGTGGAGATATTTGCTTCACCTGGGGACATTTGATTCATGTGGAGATATTTGCTTCACCTGGGGATATTTGCTTCACCTGGGGCCACTTGCTCGCCTCAGCTGGTCCTCGTGGGCTGAGCAGTGGCAGCTCTTGGGCTGTCACTGACACCAGCCCTGTTTATTTTCCTGCTCACAGGAGCTGGGTGTGGGCTCGTGGCTCTGTGTGGCAGCGCTGGCAGAGGTCTGTGATTCAGCTTTACACATGTGATGGGCTGTGAGCTTTTACTGTCAGGGTGGGCAGGCCCTGGCACAGGGGGCCCAGAGCAGCTGTGGCTGCCCCTGGATCCCTGGCAGTGCCCAAGGCCAGGCTGGACATTGGGGCTTGGAGCAGCCTGGGACAGTGGGAGATGTCCCTGCCCATGGCAGGGGTGGCACTGGATGGGCTTTGAGGTCCTTCCAACCCAACCCATCCCATGATTCTTTCCCAATCCCCCATCCTGCTGGTGGGATGAGTTGGGGTGCACAGCCCTGGACAGGCACTGGAGGATGTTCTGGGAGTTGCCAGGGTCAGGATCAGCAGCAGAGGGGAATCTCTGTTCTCTTCTCTTGGAACCTGTTACTGGGGAGCAGCTTCCTGCTGTAATCTTGAGCAGGGAGCTGCAGGTCCCAGTGTTAATTGTCCTCAAACTGCATCAGTTTAACATTTTTCTTCCAGGCTGGCTGGAGTAAATTGGGTACTCGCTCCCCTAATTAACTATTGAATGGGAAGTGTCTGATCTGCAGATATAAAGCACTTGTTGCTGCTGGAGACGCTGCCCTGAGTGATGAGTTCAGCACTGGGCTGATTCCTCCCAGAGACAGCCCATGAGCTGCTGATTGACCCTTCAGCGCTGGGTATCGACCACATGAATCGATGTGCTGGGAACGCCTCGTCCCGGCGGATTTGTCTCGCCAGCTCCCTGGCTCGGCACTCGCAGAGCTGTTCCTGGGAGGATCCACAGGTGATACAAATGTAGATTATGGATCTGGCTGCAGAGAGATCCAAAAGCGGCTGCGTGCCCCTGTCCGGGGTCAGGGAGCACCTGGGAGCTCCCAGCCGTGGTTTGCTTTTAGAGAGTTCCGCAAGGAGAAGGGACTGGGGCTCGACGGTCCTTGGGGGTTCGTTCCCAGCACCAGGGCTGGTGGCACCCGCGGGTGTGGGGAGACGGGCTGGGATCATGGAAATGCAGCGTAGCGCGTTTGGGGATAAAGGGATGAGTGACTCGTCTGTGGGGAGGCGATGAAGGGCCTGTTTCCATGGGGCACTCGGGGCCCCGCCGGCTCCGGGTGGTGCCAGCGCCGCAGGCAACAGAGGGCACTGCTCCCGCGCCCGTGGAGACTGCACCCCGCACCCCTCATCCCGCATCCCGCACTCCTCGTCCCGGATCCTGCATCCCAGATCCCTCA
>VZTH01012303.1:0-29071 GCA_013397815.1 Aleadryas rufinucha
ACATGGTCACCCCAAGACAAGTTCTCAACAAAATAATATCTTCTGAAATAATAGCTACATTTTATTTGCAATGTCTGAATTTTTGTTCTGCAGCTAAATCTCATATAATTGTGTACTTATATTTGGAGATGATTAGAGACATTTTATAGACAGTCTTTTTTACTCTGAAATTATATGACAAATGCAAATGTATAATGGATTAGGAAATTGAATTTAAATTTATTCTGCATTTATACTGAGACATATGTCTAGTTCTCCTTCTCAAAGAAAAATCACATAATGTATATTCAGAGAAACATATTTACAGGAATGTTATTATCAAAGGAGATAAAAGCACATAATGCTGCTTTGAAACACAGTGAGAAAAACAATAATTTTACACATTTTGAAGTAAATTTGATTTCAGTAATAACATCAGAAAAAGAACAAGGTTTAAAAGATGAAGAAAAAATAAAGTTTTGAGTGTTAGCCCAAACATTTTTTTCTTAAGCCTAGGTAATGCATTTAATTACAGAGAGATTCCTTCTGCCATTATGTCACATGCACATATGTTGCTGTATCGCGAAGAGGGAGAGAGAAGGAACACGGACTCGGTCCAGGAAGTAGAGAGAAGAAGTCTTTTTTATTTAATTATTTATCACCTCTTTTATATCTTAGTGCTCTGGCATGCTATAAGTTCATTGGGCCTCTAGTTACTCACCTCCTAGGGTGATTGGTCAAATTCTACAACCACCATTTCAAAATATTTTTCTAGTCAGTATCACAACGATTCTACAAACAACTGCAGGTGCAAAATAGTTTACAGAAAACCACAATATTGTTTTGAATAGCTTGTACGGGAAAGACAGGGCTCCCACGAAATGTTACAGTCTCACAGAATACTGCAGAAAGCTGGAAAATTTCTCTGCTGAAAGCTTTTCAGCATCCACACACACATACGCGCGCATACACATGTATCCAACAGAAACAGCAGTGGTCTAGAGCTCAACTTATTCACTCTCTCACAAACATTTATTAGCATTTATGGTGTTCTAAAGCATTTTTTGGATATACAATCTTTATTCCAGAAGGCAGAAGTCACCCGCAGAAAATTTCTCTCACGTTCCAGTCCCCTTCACTGGCACCTGGTCACCTAAAACAGAAGTAGGCTCTCTCTGCAGGCAAGCTGACTGCAGCCTTTTAGTCAACACAGACAACTATTCATTTTATTTAAAGCAGAATGTATTTTTGCACAGCAGTGTAGTGGTCAGTAGTGTAGTTCCCTAGACAATACTTACGTGATGTCCTTTGATCAAAACAGGATCAAAAATTAGGATGTAAGCTGACACAGCAGTTAGATACCTCTGTCACTGACGCCTAAGTTTAGATGTTCGAATATAAACATTAATCCTAACAGATGCATTGTTGAGAAAAATTGTTACCAGGTTTTTCAAAATTAATTATATAAACACCCTCAATTGCAAGAAAAACACAGTCTAAACATCTTTTAACTAAATATATTACAATTAATGAATGAATATTTATTGGGAAATGGAATGGGCTGTAAAAGAGTCACAGAGTTATTCAAGTAAAATGGCAATCAGACTCTACATTTCTTAAAAAATATTTAGTAAGTACATAGAGAAGTCAATGATGACATTTCAGCTAACTAATTGTGTGCATAGGTGTTAACACAAACCAAAAGACAGAGAAATCTGTGAGATGTCATTTGAAGGAGGATGACATCTGTATATGTGATGATCAATGCCCAAATTTTCAGTAAAGCGTCTTAGAAGAAGAAAGATGAGGGCTAGAGATGGACAAGAACAAAGCCTTAGGCATATCCTAATATGAAGATTAAAAAGAAAAATGCATCAGTGGCAAGAAATGCAATATATATTTACTCACACACAATGCCAGACAATGCTGTCATTTTCTTTCCAAGATTTTATCAATCTTAATACTGTGCATGTACTTGTAAAAAGAATTCCACACTGTTCTAATGAATACCGAGTTGCAGACTGCTGTCTTTCATACACATTCTGTATGAACTCAGTTCACCAATAATCTCAGGAATTACAATAAATTCTTAATATTATTTCATATTAAATATCCATGTTATATCACAGTTCATGTTTACTAAATTCAGGCAGACCGAGAATTTTCACTTAGATGCACTACTATCTCGAACAAATATAAATCTGTATTTACAATATCCCTAACTCTCGATACAGTTCATTCATTTCTGAAATGGAAAATTTGATGTTGCTGAATGTATCTGAAACAAAAAAAACCTTATGACATCACAATTATTTTGTCAGAAACAGCACATTTCTAGCTGCAAAAGCCAGGGAGTTTGTAATTTTTTTCTTCCTGAAAGGAATAAAATATCAATGTCAAACATATTTTGTCTCCAAGGTCTTTTATTTTTTATTTGAAGTAGCAAAGTACAAAAGATTAGATCTTTTAGCAATTATATCATGATTCATTATATTAATAGTTCCACCTCTTCCAAACTCCTATTTCAAATGTTTTTCTTCTTCATATGATCATGAAGATGCTGTATTTTCTCCAGACACTCATACTGCATGCTATGTTAATGCTGACATTACTGAGGCAGTCAGGTAATAAATGCTACCTTGTGATTTCCATTTTTCCGAAGCTGTAGTTCCTTAATGGCGTTCTTTATTCCAGAACAAAAGATTCTCTTAACAGTGTCTTTAAAAAGTTAAAAGGAACTAAATGTGGTCAAAACTACTTAAGGCAGAAACCCAAGGACTAGTGAAAATTGGTACTTGAAGACAAGTGAACTTAAGAAGCTGAAAAATGTATAATGGAAAATTCAGAAGTGATTCTTTCATCAACACTTATGATTCTTAGAGCCAACTGTAAAGGCTAAAAGCAAAACACAGACAAGGAATTGATTATTACATTCCACTAAATACTCTGAAAACTGTAACCAGTGTGTCTTATATCTAGCTGAAAATACCCAGGTATTATGAATTTCTTGATTTGGGGTTAGGTCGCAAAAATTCACAGAACTAAAACCATTATTTTTTGCATATGTTAAAGATATTATTTGTGATATCTGGTGGAACAGTGCAGCAGGGCACAAGCATTATGAAGAGACAAACATTAAAGAAGCTCCAACAATAAAGATAACATGACTCTTAAAAATGTCTAACACACTCTTTGAATAGCTTTCATTTCACACAAGAAATGCAAGTGGCACATGTAGCAACACCATTATAAATTTGTTAAACAAAAGGGAAATGAATCAAGTGTTGCCATGCACTAAAATAAATTGATTGTGAAATCCATGAAAAGGCCCTAAGGCATCCATCTCTGTGAGAATCTCAGCCAAAAGGTTTGAGGAACTCTCAATTCAGTTCCTCTTTTATATCAAACACAAATTGCTTGTCATCATTGCCTTTCACAGATGATTACCATCCATCATTTCTTATTTGTCATTCACACCAACTCCCCATTCCCTATGATGCTGTATATCTAGTGTTTAAATTTTCAGTCATGATACCCCTATGTTCACCCCTATGACATCTGTCAGGTGTGTGTCCTTCACTCTGATCAAAAAACAAATTAATTATTTGATTTTTTCATCTCAAGTTTCTAAAATAAATGGACTTTTGTACTCTTATTAAATAAAATGTCAAGTAGTCTTTGCTAGGGCTATAGAACATGCTGTGAAAATACTTTCTTAGAACAAGCACCCTTTATTACTCTTTTCTAAATCACTCCTTTGGAAGACAATATTCTTCCCACAGTTTTTTAAAATTTTCTTCTCATTCAAGACACCTACTTGAGATTTAATTCTTAAAGTATTTTCACTTGAATTATTAGTGTTACTTTGGATACTTTTTAGTAAGCATTGGGATTTATCTTTATTACTGTGATTGTCAGTTAAAATATTGGAACCTCAGGCAGTTTTATTCTTCTAGAAAGAGAGAATTCAATTTACAGAAAACATGTTAAAATATAAGTTTTCCATGAGAAAGCTTCAAGCAGAGCTTGTGTTCAAGGCTAGAGTTTAAGGAATGTTTGATCATCTGCCTACCAAAATTATTTGAGACAGATTTTTCATTGAAAGTCTGAATTCTTGACCAGTAATATATATAAAAAACCAAAAGTTTTATAAATAGTAATTTCCTGAAAATGAAAACGAGCAAACAAACAAACAAACAAAAACAAAGCCAAAAAACCCCACTTGAACCAAACCAACTAACCAACCAAAAAAACCCCAAAAATGCAAAACAAAGTATGATTGAGAAGGAAAAACCCAAAGAAAATTCTATCTATAGCTTAATAATAACATGAGGTGAATTTTCTATGAGAATATATACACTAAACTATCATAGCGTTAAGAAGACAAAGCTCCATGAAGGAAAATTTACTAGAACAATATGGCTAGTAAAGGCAAGGAGATGGATATTAAAGCTACTTTATAAAGTTGTTTACCATTCTGCACATCAAAGTTCAAAGACGATCAGTTCAAACAAAGAACAGAGGAGTGATCCTTGGACAATTAGGAGTCTGAAGAAACTTCATTTTATGGAGAATGAAGGAGGTTGGATGGTTTATCCTGTCAAAATGCATACTGAGAAGAAAGATGACCTCTAAAAATGTACCGTGGAAAATGGCACAGAAAGATAACTAGCGAATAAAGGTAATTTGGGCTCAAAACCTAATGTATATAGAATTAAGTATATCAAGGCTATAAATTAGCAAAAGATTTTAACCATCTGGGCAGGGAGGTACAGGAGCAGATTTGTAATCAGACTACCAGAGGGAACTGAACATTTTAGAAACACTTGAAAAGCCACTGATGCCTTGAGAGGCTTCCTAGAAACAGAGACTAAATAGGAATAAGGGAATAAAGGTATGTATTTATTTGAAAGGCCTTCAAAGGTATCCCCTGGGGATACCAGAGGCTACTGCCAAAATGGACCCCAAGATGGATGACAAGTCATGAGTTCTTCACACTTTTATAGGTTTGGTTCATTTGCATATCAGCATAACTTTGCCAATTAAAACTTCAGCTAATGATACAATTTCTTCAATTTCTCCACCTCTCTAGAGGCCCTAGCTTACACCTTTTGGGCCTAGGACAATCTGAGTGTCCTTGAAGAGCAAGCCTGGACAGGCTTTGTTATGTCTAACTGGCATGAGAGAACAGCAGTTAACAGGCTACAAGACACTTCAGAGTTACAAACTGAGCAATACAGGATTTGAAAAATATAAAAGTTAAAGCCTAAGGCATCACCACGACGCTTACCACACTGTAAAACAGCTTAATCCTGTTATTAAAAAAACCTATGAAATGTGGCTCCTTGCAACACCAGGCCTTAATGACCTAGAGCATCTTTTCTAACCCTACATTCCCTCTAATTTACTAGGGTACATGGTGAGACATCAGGCATTGATATGGATTTAATGGCCACCAAAATATTCATATTAAAAAAATTACAACCAGTTCATAACCTCTCACATATCAAGCACTTAATTGGGGCCAGTGAAATGTTACGTATTTTCCACCGTATACAGAATAACTAAATAACTCTTTCTGCTAAATCTAGAGAATGCTTGTTCAGGAAACAGCTAAATCTTTTAGAAGGGTTTACCTTGTTTTTTCCATTTAAAAAGGACATCATGTTTGCACTTGTATAATACACATCTCGAACACTGACAACCAAATTTATTAGCTGAAAAGGGTATGCCAGGCAAGTCTACTGAATGTAGCCACAGGCACTTTAGATTTAAAGAAAGAACATATTTTATTCCTGGTGTATTTGGGAATGTAGATTACTGACCTAATTGATCCTGTATTGCTATAAATCTCTAGATAGAATTTCACTCAATTTTAAAACTATTGCAAATCTGAGCCACAGAAATATTTCCATAGATGCTGAACACACTGTGAAAATGGCATAGAGATGATTTACTGTGAGGTGAGTCACAGTCAACATTGCAGAACCTTGCAGGATTGCAGGGTTTTTTTCTCCATCATGCTTTCAAGGTTTTTTGGGGATTTTTTCTGGTTTGCTTGTGAGGTCTGTGGATTTTTCTGCTTTGTTTTTTCATTCCCAGTTTCAAGACCAACAAAACTTCCAGTTAGGTACTAGAAGAAAAAAAATCATAATGAAAATAGTTGAACACTGAAAGAAGTTTCCCACACAGACTGTAGAAAATCCATCACTAAAATTCTGATTGTGTGGTTGATTATTCTACTGAGCTTGGAAACTGGATCTGGCTTTGATATTGTGCCTACATTGAGCTGATAATTGGACTAGATGACCTAGAATGGTCCCCTGCAACACAATTCTTTTTCCACTGTCCAGTTAAGTGTAGGTGTCACTTCCAGCCTTAATTGTCCTTTGATCCTATGAGCTAAATTTGTGAGTCAGTTTCCTGGTTTAATTATTCATAGTTTTAGGAATGATGAATTTAGAAGGAAAACTTACACCTTGCCTATAATAATAGGATAATAGATGCTCTACATCAAAATAAATTTAATTCTTACTGTCAGCTGGACAATCCATGTATGTATTGTCCAGATAATTGTAATTACCTATATTAGGTAGGAAATTCATGTCAACTGTTTTAACTTACAGAGTCTTTCAGCTGTAGCCTTTAATTCGAATCAGGGATTGACTGAAGATTCTGGATGGTTTAAAAAGAGTTCTACTATATCTATTAGGTATCTCAACTATAAGGAGAAGCTAAGGGAAATCAGAGTTTATCATTTTGTGTATGAGGGAAAGGAAAAATACTTTATTCAAATGTACTATAAATAAGAGTAGCTTTCCTGCATATTTCAGGTATTTCACTGCTTGATTTAAATTATGTTGCAGTTTTCATAGTCTATTGTCTGAACTGGTATGAAAGAATATAATATAGTTTGCTACTGTGAGATGTTTTTTCTCTGGAAATGAAGGTTTTTCTGAAAAAAAAAACCAACAACAACCAAAACAAACAAACAAAAGAAAAAATTATCCCAAATCCAGCAAAACTAAACCAAACCAAAAAGTAAAATATTATAACAAAATTAGATACATTAAAAAAAGTTTTAGTTTATCCTGAACTTTAGAAGGGTCCAGCACATAGCAGATGTATGGTCTTATATTCACAATTGTCATTTGTTTACTATGTAGCAAATTTAGTCCTTTAAAACTTCTTAAATTTAGATAAAGTGTTCTCTGTTAAAAGCTGTAGTAAATCTGATATAGAATAAAGCCTAAAATAAGCTATTTTTAGACTCAAAATCTTTTTTGAAATGATGGCTCATTTCATTGTTCACATCTCATTTCTGAACCTGCCCTGAGTGTTGATGCAAAATTCATTGACATGAATTTTTACACAGTCTTCCTGATTACAAGAATTCTAATGCAGATGGCATTAGAATTGTACAAGAATTCTTATTTGGCTTATAATTGCTTCTTTTTAAGGATAGAAAATCAATTAAAAAATTGACATGACAAATGCTGCTACTGAATATAGATCTTTTTGTTAAAGGAAGGTGACAATTTCTTTCTGTTACTGTGACAGGCATCTTACTCTTACCTGATCAACTGAAACAGGATCTCATTTTAAAATTGAATCTCAAGTCTCTTTAGAACTTGTTCTATACTTCATAAACTTATTATGAATGACTTTAAAGAGCACTTACCTCTTATTTATTTCAAATAGACACATTGTCTTCCTTAGAGTTGCCACTTTCTCAGTTCTCTTCTTGCTCTTCTTTATTTTTTTCTGAGTTTCACTGCAATTTCTTCTTATTTTCCTCCCTTGCTTTCTCTTGCAGATCAGTCTACTTCTGATCCATCTAGTCTGACTTCAAAGACTGCATTTCCTGTTACATCTCTTTCTTGACCTGAGCAATTTGAGGGATAAAAGGTACATTTTTCAGAAGAAAATTAAAGGAATTTGTTTTGCATATGTTGTGAAATTCTTTTAAGGGGGTGTTAAAAATAGAATTCTGTAGTTTATTTACATGATAGCTTGAAAGAGGATAAAACTCGAAGTAGTAAACAATAACTTAAAAGTGAAACAAATCATATCTAGATAGCATATAGAAGCAGCAACACTTAACCTATTTTGTGCTCATTAAATGGCACTGGTTTGGCCTACCCATGAGTTGGTTATGGTGTTCCAGACAGCTGAGGGAGCCAACTGACTCTGTATTTCCAAGGCCCAGAAATTTCTGCAAATCTACCTTCAGCTATTTTCTCTGTTATGAGTTCATCTGTCTTTTAAAGCTGGCAAAGACCAGGCCAGCCATATTTAATACCTGAGGTTTGATTAAAATGACATATAACTAATCATGGAGGAATGTCAACCTATAATAGCAGTAGTATTGATTTTTACAGCCATGGTAGATTATTCTACTCATTGTTTTTCTCCCAGAAACAGAGGTTTTTCAAAGAATATATCAACTAATATAACTGATCAATAATATCAACTAATGGCTGAAGACTGTTGCTCCCTAAAACAGTATTTCTGTTTGGATTTTTATAATCAATGTAATATTTAGGTTAAAAAAGAGTGTTTTGCAGCTTTGGACTTTAGTATCCAACTCTGAGAATTCTATATGCTGGCTTTGAGAGTAACAGGCTTTCTAAAATAGACTATATCTAGACCTCAGGTGGTTTATTCTCAACTGGGCCCACTAGAAACTTTTATTCTTTTTGGGAGACTCTGCAAATAGCTCAACTCATGGTGTACTTTCAATTCATTTAATAGTCTTTACATAAGTATATTGTAAAATATAAGTAATGGGATAGATGTAATACGTAATTAACAACTTTCTATATGCCTAGAATTTCTCCTTCAAAAGGAAGCATGAAATAAAAGTGGAAACAATCATGTATTAAAATACATCAAAATCTAGCTAGTGAAACCATGTAAATTACAAATTTAAAATGGAATAAGCCTGTATGTTGTATGTGTGTAAGATGTAAATTTATGGTGTTGAAAGAAGCACAACATTTGCTTTGGCAAAAAACAAATAGGTGTAAAACTTCACAGTAGAATTAAATAAACTGATTGGTAAATACAAATATCTCCATAGACTTATTGGGGTATAACGTTCTATTCTATTCTGTTCCATTCCATTCCATTCTACTCTATTCTCAGACAAGCACTTTGCAAAATAATGCCTTTTTTGTGAATAAAACATGTAATGCTAAATAAAACAAATTACAAAAGCAGGCAAATATACAAAGACATATTTAGCATTTAAACTGGTGTCAGATCTCATTCAAAAATAATTTCTCACATGAAAAATTAAGCAGGTGAAGAAGAACCTTTAAGAAATATGGGTATGACTCTTTTCCATAGGACTGATAACAGTACAATTTGCACTTGCTCTAAACCTAGGAAAGAAATAATAACTCCAAGGACCTTGACAGAATGTAGAAATGGAAAACTAGAATAAGCACATATTTAAAAGGTTTATGACATGGATATTTTATTTTATTTTTTCCTCTTCTTTTCCAAATGTTCACTGTTGTAATTTAACATATTCCTCTTCAAAAAAAAAAAAAAAGGACATTCTGTTTTGCAGTCCAGTTACAAATAAGTATGACTTAAATCATACTAGGAGAAGATAGAGGAGTTTAATATTCAACAAAGCAAACATCAGTGTTTGTGAAATTTTTGTCAGTGAGGTTCACTGAGGCTCCTTCAATTTAGTGAAAAACATAATGTCTGAGAACACTCTGCAAAATCATATCTTTAGAGTCCCTTAGACATTGTCCTTTTTGACCTGTATTGACCCCAGAGAACAAGATTTTATTTGCCTAAATGTTTGAAAAAACATGTTCAAAAATTGTAATGAATGAATAGAGAAGAGACAATGTTTCAACGTCTTCAAGTGTACATGCAGTGTTATTCACGCCCTGATATGTGCTATATAAATGAGAATTAACTAATCGCATTTAAATGCACTGTCAGCAAAAGCACTTGTCATCATTTTCATTATTTGATCATTTGACCTAAAGAATCTCTCAAATATTTTTTTGATGACTTATCAAAGGCAGCCTAATAGAGAATAATGGAAACTACATTCTTCTATTTCTTCACTGATTGTAGAGTGCTTACAAATTCATTCCTACAGCATGATCCTCTTTGTTGTTGACTTTTTCCTTCTGTGGCAGTATGTTGTACAAACCCAGTCAGAAAGGAACAGACGGCTCTGTGTTAGATCTGGGAACAGACAGGCAAATGATAGCAGCTTAACTATGAAGTAGGCTCCAGTACTGTCAAAACTTGGATGCCTATGGACATCTCTTAAAGCAGACATTAAAGCATTCAGCTGAAGTTTGTCTAATCTAACTTTAAGTATCAACTATTTCAATACTTATGTCAGAACTATTCATGCTACATCCCTTATAAAGCCAATTTAAAAGATACAAATAAATGTTCAGGAAAAATATTTCATTTTACTGTAAACTTCCTAATTAGTTCATAGTCGTATTCCAGATTTCACTGATCTATTTTACTTGATAACTTTAGGATGAGGTATTTAAATTCTGGAAGTACTCATTCTATCCATCATTTATAAAGAAGTTTTAAACAATGGACTCAGGCATAAGGCAACAGTGAAATTGGTAAGCCGTGTGAACTGGTTATGACTCATCCAGAAGGAGAGGGTAACCCAGGTTCTTGTTCATGGATCCCTTGGAGTGGATTAGAGTGAATGATCAGTGGATCAGTAATATATTTGTATGTGTGTGCAAACTTGGCACCTTGGCAGATGGTTTGATTTATTAATCATTAGCAGCCCAGTCTCTCACAACTGGGAATAAAACTCTTTGACAAGAAAAGTAGATAATTAAGGTTCTTTTCTTGGGCAACAACTGAACAAGGACTTTAGAAATTAAGAGCATGAAGAGGTGGACATATAATTCAGACAGTAAAGTCCTTTCTGGATTAATTTTATTGTCTTTTGGAAGTCAAAGCTCCTTTGAATAACCTCTTAGACTCTTTGATTTAAACAGAATCCCAGCACAGTCTGCATATACCACTGTCTCTCTACTTCTCTTTCCATTCATATAGCTTACTCTTTTTTTTTTTAAAGAGTATTTTCTTGAAATTTAAAGATGGTTTTAAGATAAAATACAATTATTTTAAAAATAAATATGCAAAGAAATCAATAAATAAGAATGAATTAAATTTACCCTTCATACATATATACTCTGAATTTTAGTTATATTTGCCTATTTTTAAGTGCAATGGAATTAGCAATTGTAAGGATAAGATAAAGACCTATAAGGAACAGTTCCTTCCGTTTCAGTGCAGGTGTCTAAAACTGGTTGGCTGAATCACACTTAAAAATGCCTATGCTTCTTTATTTAGCTGGAAAGAAAATTCTATGGTTGATGACAAGCACAGTGAGAAATAGGCAAAACTCAAGAAAGAGAATATGTCAAAGAAAACCTTAAATTTTAACCTTTTATTTTTGATCTATATGAGTCTCAAAATAGTTTCAGGAGAATTATTGAGACATATGTGCCAAATAGCATGCTGATAAAGCAGAAAGACATTCAAAGTGAATTTGAATTAAGACTTAACAGAGCTGAATTAAATAAACTTCATTTTTTTGTAAGGTTAAAATACATCTTTATAAATGAGTAAGATTTCTATTCAGTATTTTCATTATGGGTTTCTTCTTTCAGACACACTTTGTCTTATTGCCCTCATCTAAAAAATGCATTATTGGGCCTTGGTTCATTATCTACATACCAATTAATTCCTTTTTTGCTTCATTTATTCTTTTTTTCTCTTGATTTCTGCCTCAGTAAATTATCTGTTCCATGGAGAAAAGGTGAACAGAAAGTGAAAAAGAATTGGGAATGGTAACTAATGAAATCAGTTGCCTGAAATTCTAGAAGGCATTGCAGACAACATCTTCCTTTTTAAAGTAAAACTAACCATTTTGTCTGCATTGCCAGTGTCCCCAGGATAAAGGTCAAAGGTCATTAGATTTTTAATGTTAAGTCTCAAACGGATAGGAAAATATGCTACACCTCTGGCATCCAATCATATTTAAATCAGACTGTTCCCATCATGACTTTGATTACTTAATGTATGATGACATGTTGTAATTATTCATTACTGAAGCACATGATATGTCAATAATGTTATGTAATAGCAAGATACATAATTATCCAAGTCCTTTAGATTTTTTAGAATTATTTTTTTATGTGAGTGAATGTATCAGCTCAATTCATACAATTACATTGATTTGGGACTGAATATTTAAGTGCTTTTTATGGTTTTATAAAAGCCATCTAACTAAAGTGCTTTTAGTAAAAATTTTAAATCCTGACAAAATTAGCCTGTTATTATTTTTGCATCACAACCTAATGATAATTAAAAAATAGGAGGAGCCTTTTTCTCTCAAGGATTATTTAAAAGTATCAGAAAGAAAAGTATCAGATCGCCTGATATCTTGCTTTTTCACATAATAATTCTAGCATTATTTCTCAGCAGTTCATTAAGATTTAATTCATTTGCTTTTAAATATTTCTTACAGGATTGTTTCACAGATTTTAACAAAAACAGCTAAGTGGACCTTAATATACTCCTGAAAGGGATGGCTGCCTGTGGATTGCACAGTTCTGTCAGTTTACTTTTGAGAGACCTTTGATACTCAATCCAAATAAAGTTTCTTAGTAAGGTGAAAATAATTTGCAAGTTAATTAGATGTTAATTTATATACAACATCATCAGCTAAGAAAGAAGCAAACTACGGAACTTTTTCAACATGTAAAGCAAAGGTATTGGTCTAGAAGAAGAGTCTATAAAGAAGTTAAATTCACTGCATTTCATCAACAGATTTATCTTGTTCAGGAATAGGATCAATCACTCTATTGACTTCCACTTAGACAAGTATCCTCATGCCTTATTGAGCAATAAACCACCAACAGTGGAAGCCTACCTTGTTTTCTACTAATGTCTCATTTGAGTCATGCTGAGAAGAGCCCCAATTATCTATCTTTGAATGCAATTTAATAAAAAAGAGGAGATTTGAAGTGATTATGTATATATTGAATTCTATATCGTTTAGTTCTAAGAGCAGCTGGAAGCTGATTATATTTCTTCAAGTCTCTGTCTTCTATTTTTTCAGTTTTATTTACAGATTTTCTTCTGCTGCAAATTAACATGTTTTGGAGAACACTGAAAAGATACAGAACACTAAGCTGGTTTATTCCTAGAAACAGTATATATGCATGTTCTAAATCATAAATCTGTTTACTAATATTAAATACAAGAGAAGCATCCAAAAATGCATCTAGTTCAGCCTAAGTGACAAGTTAGGTAACCAAGGAAAATTAAACAAGCTCTTTAAAGATTCCAGCTATGGTGGCTACTTATATTACTGGTGTAATATTTTCATGAATATTCTCTTGTACAAAGCTAAGCAAAAGCTAAAACAAGTAGGTTTTCATCACTATTAGTGACTTTTTAGTCACTTTAAGTGACTGTCAGTCATCTGATTGTTAGATAACTGCTGTTGCAGTTAAAGAAGCCTAATAAAGCTCCAGACAGGTCAAGCTCAGATAAATCCTGTAAACCTTGAGGCCTCTATGGTTATCTCAGCATACAGTCTCTTACAAGCAATAGCAGCACCATACTTCCTAGGCTGCAGGGGTATATGCAGTACTCACTTGGAAGGAACAGGTATACGACCTTACAAATTTTACCCTAACAGGGTCAAAACACTCCAACAGATGAATCTAGTGGCATACTTTCTCATGTACCCCTTTAACCCTTAATTTATTTTGACTAAGGTTAAAGTTAATGTATTCAGAAGCTGATGGTAATGTCCTTGTAGACCTTAGAACTGAAAAACACCGTAAGTCCACCAATACAGTCATCATTATCATCTAAATTTGACTTGATATCAAATAACAAGTGCTGATATAGTACTTGGGGCTCAAAAAAGATCTAGTATAACTTTAAAAGACTGAGAAAAATTAAATCGGTCATTCCACACAAGGAGTTAATAAACAAGCTAGTCTGGTAAGGAGGAAAAATAAGGGAAAAATAATTGTGATCTATGAAAACTATTACAATCTTTTTTTTTTTTTTGGCTGTCTTTTCGAATATAAGAATTTCTAAACACTACCTGAAAGAAGTAGGAAGCAGGTTGAAGCCAGAAAAATGAAATGATTCTATGAAATAATATGTAAAGGTCATCTTGTTTCTGCTGAGGTTTGGTCAGGGTAAAACTGGGACAAACAGTAGAAAAGAAACACACTGGGGGCTCCAAAATACACTAAATAAAACAAAACCCAGGTCTTGTTATTGAAGTTTATTCTTTTCCCTCAGTATCATTTTTTACAGCAGTTGGAGATAGGAGGATAGTGAATGAGGCTAGTTTCTCCTCTGACCAGGTAAGACAGACTTTGTGCATAGTTTTGCGTCTTCTTCCAAAGTTTCTAGTAGCTTGCTCTAGGCTGTGTCCTGCTTAACATAAGAATTGTTACGAGATTGAGGTACGTAGGTAACGCATCCTTAATTTTTGGGTTTTGTTTGAAAGTCAGACACCCGCAAGCATTGCTACACCAAAGATGTATTAACCTAAAGCTTAAAATTACCATCACAATAGTGGATATTTTCAGTCCAACTGTGAATGTACTAATAAAATATGTTGTTGATTTGGGTTTTTTATCTATTAAGTTCAATAAAGTTTCAAATTATTTAAATTTGACACCAAAAAGGAGGGGAGTAATTATTAAGTAAGCTTGAAATAAGGTGGGGTGGGGGAAAAGATAAATATATGTGCACTGACATTGAATGAAAATATTTTCTATGGATTTCAATAGCTACCTCCTTAAAGGGTTTATTATAAATGTATATCAAGAGGCTATCAGTGAATTTAACTGTTGCTATTTAATTTCCAGGTGCTCAACTGCATATTCTTTATTTATTTCATACACAGAGCTCTTAGCAATGATACCAGTGAGCATTTTACAGACAGCATAAAGCTGTGTATGATATAGAGATTCACACTGTGCATAAAATGTCTATAACATGTAGCAGAAAAAGAAGCAGGTGTCAAGGGTTTGCACACACAAAAAACATAATGCGCTTATTTGTATGCTGAGATCCAAACAGACTCTTCCAGGTTGACAGTTATTTCCTTACAGTCCTGATGGAGATCCAAACTTAGGAGGTAACTAAATAGGCGCATCTATGATGAAGATGGTTTGATGTTAAAAAATTTCAGTAAGAACATCTCTGAAGTAGACATACTTGTCTCACATGCCTGAAGGAAGTCTGACAATTTAGTAATTTTATTTTCCTCTCCCCTATCCTGCCACTTATTTCCCATTTTCTCTCTCCCTTCTCTCCTCTCACCCTCTCTGTCTTCTGACAAAAAAATTTTCCTTAGTTGGAGGGGGTTTTTTTTATAAATATGGGTTAGAAACTCTTACAGAAGGAAAACGACTTGTGTGGAGGATGCTACTTTTTTTCGCCAAAGGACATTAAAATGTTTTTAAAAGAAACATTCAAATATGTACTGTTACAGGAAAAAATAATTTCATTTTTTTAGAAGTATCTGTCTCATTTTATCAGTCTCACAGTCCACAACAGTCTATGTGAACATTGTTATGATGTTATTTTGCTAAACATACTTATAGAACTGAGGAAAGATCTTTGTAATTTATTTTAATAGTGTTGAGATAAAAATGTGGAGCAAATCTAAATATCAACTGTTGCGGTGCACATGGCTGTCTTAAAGGCAGACCAAAGTCCAGAGTCCTGGTGGACGATCACCAAGGTGTAAGGATCAGCCCCTTACTTATTCTGGGCTCCCATAGCCTGATATGTCCTTCACTTCAATATTAGCTGGTGATTGGTTCACATGGTTGACATCCAGTTTATGCATGAGTTCATGTTTATTCATTACTCCTGCTTAATATGCATAAGTTCTAGAAATTTCTTCTGTATCCGATGCCCCATTGGCTCCCTGTCCTGGTTCCCTCCTCCTTGTTATCCCCATTGGTTGTTGTATTATTAGCTCCTCCCCATTAGTAGATCCGCACTGGTTGTTTCCCTTTGCTATGCCCTGTATAAGAACCTTGGACCCTTTTTCCTCCCTGGTCTTTTGTCCTTGGCTTTCCCACGTGCAATAAACCAGCTGGGACACACACAAAGGATCCCTCTGTCATCCTTTGCCTCTGCCGACGCTTCTTCACCACCTGTGTTTGGGGCTCGCTCCTTGCCAATGAGCCAGCCTTCTCCGTGTGCTGGAGCTACCAAGGACGTCTGCAGCTGGACGCTGTGTGGCCTCAGGCAGCCACCAACAGCATCAATCAACCTTGATCTTCTAATAGAAAGGTCTGACACTCAAAGCAGATATATCTGATATCTGCACATGATTTTTCATGCTTTAATTTCCTGATATATTTCTCTTCAAAAGCAGAAGGTTATTTTCATCTTATTTCAACTTACTAGAAAACTGAAGAGAAGTGTACAACAGGCAAAATATTTTTCTAGCCGTCTCTTCTTTTGAAGACATTCTGAAAAATATTTGTAACTTTTGCAGCTTTCTTCTCCCCCCCATTTGCATCAATTTATTCCACATTACTTTTCTATATACCTACCTCACTATAATGCATTCTAGAAATGTACATGCCTTAAGTGTTACAGTCTGATGCTTTTTCTCCATTACTTGAAGAATGGTGAATCTTCACACATCTAATAACACCTGAAAGGTAAATCAGTAATTGCAAGTTTAATAGCTGCTATGTGCAAACTTTTACAAAATGCAATTACTAGAGTTCAGAGTCTGCTCTTCTTGCTTCCAGTGAATCATAAGTTATTCATGACCTCTCTCTGTGACACATTCATGCTAGTCATGTTGAGAAGATAATGTGCTTTTATTCACTGAGTTTTAAGCTAGCTTTTTGCTCTCACTTTGAGCCAGTCCTTTGAAGTCATAGGAGCACTTCTATTAAACTTGTCATTGGATCAGGGCTTCTGTGAGGAAAAATCAGGTAGAATAATACAAAGACAAACACACCAGCATTGAGTATTTTTTATTATATAAAACAGGAAAGATTAGCTAAATGCACATGATCACTTCTGCCATTTAAATAATTCCTGAGTATTACAGCAAATAATAATTTTAATTACATGTTTATCACTGGTGTATTCTCTCTGCATTTCTTTCAGGTTTCAAAGGTGATTTGCATAAAGCAAAATAAGAATCAATCTTTAATACTCTAATTTCAATTCTGTTAATTTACTAAATCAAATATCTGGATAAAATGTAGAAAGCACCTTGATCTTCCCATGCGAATCAAAACATTAATCTCTGTTCTTTGAGATAAAAATATTGCCACATTTCCCACACTGCAGAGGCATCAGAACAACAGAAATTTATTCTCCTTTCATGTAGGCTAGACATGCATTTTTCTTTTTCATTAAAGAGAAATCCCAAGACACTTAAACTTCTGACTTATGTTCCCCAATAAGGGATTAATTTGCATGGCCTAAATGAAGCTTTGGGGGATGAAATGCACGAGAGATTCAAAGTGATGATAGATTGCTGAAACTAGTTTAGGCTGAAACATTTGTTAACAGTGAGATAGATGTGAGAAAGGGTGCATGGAAATTATCAGGAAATACCAACATGGTAGGGCATCCAGAGATGAAGGCATGTGAAGCATGTTAGAGGGAGTAAATAAGTCTCCTGGAAAGAGCAACAGAAAAAACAGTCATGGAAATATTGGCAGAAATTTAAAGAGGGAGATGATAGAAATACATTTAATCTCCCATCAATACCCTTATGTTAACAATTGTTACACAAGGTTAACAATTAAGAGTCAATGGGAAGTGAGGAAGAGCTGTGCATTATCTGTTTCATGACTCTTCTAACATCTCTTCCAAAAAGTTTCGGAAGACAAAACAGCTGCATACAGGAAAGTAGCTGACTGCTAGGCTTTATAGTCTAAAACAAGATGGTCATCAGCATACATTTAGCAAGTACTCTTTTTATATTAGAGTATGAGTGTTAGCTGTTTCTTGTAAAGAAATGAACCAAAACACAGCAAAGCTTATATATTCAACAAAGTAGATAGAAATGCGTTAATTGGAACTTAATTGCAATTAATATCACCAGATCCTATTGTGGAGCAATATTCTCCAACTAAGATGGCTAACTGAGGTAAATTTTGCTATTTATTGCTCTAGAAAAAAACAGAAATCCATTACAGTCCTTGCATACTTTTAAAAATTCCTATTTGGACCCCATCCTCTGAGTTCCTTATTCTAGAGCCCATCTCAGAAAACTGGCCAGCCTACTGCCAAAGATTCTCTTGGCCTTTTCAGACAAGTGGATCCTATCACTCCTTAACAGGCTGCAATCATTTTTACAACTTTAATGAAAATTTCATATTGTTTCGGAACTTGTGGATTCATGTTGGTTGGAAATGCCTCTTAATATCATCAAATCCATCCATTAACCTAGCATTGCCAAGTCCACTACTAAACCACATCTCTAAGCACCACATCTATTTTTTAAATGCCTCCAGGGATGGTGGCTTAACAGCTTCCCTGGACAGCTTGTTCCTGGGAACAGGAACTCTTTCAGCGAAGAAATTTTCCGTGATATCCAATTTAAATCTCTCCTGGTGATACCTTGAAGTGGCTACCTGAAAACAGGTCAGACAAGATTAAGAGAATAAAAGCAGGTATTTATTTGAAGGGCCTTCAAAGATACACCTTGGGAGTCAAAAGCCTCCGAGGGTCTCCACCCAAGATGGACGCTGGGTCATGGGTTCTTCACACTTTTATAAGTTTGGTCCATTTGCATGTCAGGGTTAATCCTCCAGTTACAATTTCAGGTAGTGATGTAATTACCCCAAGTTTGCTCCCCCTGTCAAAGGCTTTAGTTTAAATATTTTTGGGCCTGGGACAACAAGATGTCCTTGAGTTCAGGCCAAGAGAGGGTTTATTATATCTAACCAGCATGAGAGGACAGTAGCTAACAGCCTGTATGAACTTTCAGAGTTACATACTAAGGGGTACGGGATTTGAAAAATAAAAAAGTTGAAATCTAAAGCATCAATGGCACAAATTGAAGCTGTTTTCTTTTGTCCTATCACTTGTTACTTGAGAGAGGAGACCGACCTCCACCTCTTTAAGGTATAGAGAGCAATAAGGTCTGCCTGAGCCTCTCCTCCTTCAGACTGAATAACCCCAGGTCCTTTAGCTGCTGCTCATAAGAAGGAATTCTTCCTTTCTCAGAAAAATTGTGCCACACCAAGCATTTATGGAAAGTCAGACATGAATTACCTCAATAATGCTGCTTTCTTTTCATTTTCTCTACTCCTCTTCTGTCTCACTGTCCCCTCTCTTTTCTCATCTATGCTAAAATATATGAATAATGTAAAAATACATGGATAATCCTAACAAGTTTCCCCTATTACGTTTTGCTTCAACTGTCATCTTCAGACCCAGGAAATATGAAAATTAAATGTTGAAAAAATATTTGGTCTAGAGGACCTTGGCCTCAGTTTTGTACTTCTCTGAATGTATTGTTACTTTTATAATTCGAAGGAGAGAGAGAAAGGAAAAAAGGGGAAGTGAAGAGTGATATGAGGAAAGGGCATGAGAAGGAGAGAGTAGAGAGGGAGAAGAAATGGGAGAAGGAGAGCAAAGGAACCAACGGAACTTCATTATCCTAACTGAAGTATTCTACAAGTACTCTGCAGTTGTTTTTTTCTTTCCTTTAAATTTTCTTCATTTTCCTTACATACATATGTAACAGATCAANAAGTTTCGGAAGACAAAACAGCTGCATACAGGAAAGTAGCTGACTGCTAGGCTTTATAGTCTAAAACAAGATGGTCATCAGCATACATTTAGCAAGTACTCTTTTTATATTAGAGTATGAGTGTTAGCTGTTTCTTGTAAAGAAATGAACCAAAACACAGCAAAGCTTATATATTCAACAAAGTAGATAGAAATGCGTTAATTGGAACTTAATTGCAATTAATATCACCAGATCCTATTGTGGAGCAATATTCTCCAACTAAGATGGCTAACTGAGGTAAATTTTGCTATTTATTGCTCTAGAAAAAAACAGAAATCCATTACAGTCCTTGCATACTTTTAAAAATTCCTATTTGGACCCCATCCTCTGAGTTCCTTATTCTAGAGCCCATCTCAGAAAACTGGCCAGCCTACTGCCAAAGATTCTCTTGGCCTTTTCAGACAAGTGGATCCTATCACTCCTTAACAGGCTGCAATCATTTTTACAACTTTAATGAAAATTTCATATTGTTTCGGAACTTGTGGATTCATGTTGGTTGGAAATGCCTCTTAATATCATCAAATCCATCCATTAACCTAGCATTGCCAAGTCCACTACTAAACCACATCTCTAAGCACCACATCTATTTTTTAAATGCCTCCAGGGATGGTGGCTTAACAGCTTCCCTGGACAGCTTGTTCCTGGGAACAGGAACTCTTTCAGCGAAGAAATTTTCCGTGATATCCAATTTAAATCTCTCCTGGTGATACCTTGAAGTGGCTACCTGAAAACAGGTCAGACAAGATTAAGAGAATAAAAGCAGGTATTTATTTGAAGGGCCTTCAAAGATACACCTTGGGAGTCAAAAGCCTCCGAGGGTCTCCACCCAAGATGGACGCTGGGTCATGGGTTCTTCACACTTTTATAAGTTTGGTCCATTTGCATGTCAGGGTTAATCCTCCAGTTACAATTTCAGGTAGTGATGTAATTACCCCAAGTTTGCTCCCCCTGTCAAAGGCTTTAGTTTAAATATTTTTGGGCCTGGGACAACAAGATGTCCTTGAGTTCAGGCCGAGAGAGGGTTTATTATATCTAACCAGCATGAGAGGACAGTAGCTAACAGCCTGTATGAACTTTCAGAGTTACATACTAAGGGGTACGGGATTTGAAAAATAAAAAAGTTGAAATCTAAAGCATCAATGGCACAAATTGAAGCTGTTTTCTTTTGTCCTATCACTTGTTACTTGAGAGAGGAGACCGACCTCCACCTCTTTAAGGTATAGAGAGCAATAAGGTCTCCCTGAGCCTCTCCTCCTTCAGACTGAATAACCCCAGGTCCTTTAGCTGCTGCTCATAAGAAGGAATTCTTCCTTTCTCAGAAAAATTGTGCCACACCAAGCATTTATGGAAAGTCAGACATGAATTACCTCAATAATGCTGCTCTCTTTTCATTTTCTCTACTCCTCTTCTGTCTCACTGTCCCCTCTCTTTTCTCATCTATGCTAAAATATATGAATAATGTAAAAATACATGGATAATCCTAACAAGTTTCCCCTATTACGTTTTGCTTCAACTGTCATCTTCAGACCCAGGAAATATGAAAATTAAATGTTGAAAAAATATTTGGTCTAGAGGACCTTGGCCTCAGTTTTGTACTTCTCTGAATGTATTGTTACTTTTATAATTCGAAGGAGAGAGAGAAAGGAAAAAAGGGGAAGTGAAGAGTGATATGAGGAAAGGGCATGAGAAGGAGAGAGTAGAGAGGGAGAAGAAATGGGAGAAGGAGAGCAAAGGAACCAACGGAACTTCATTATCCTAACTGAAGTATTCTACAAGTACTCTGCAGTTGTTTTTTTCTTTCCTTTAAATTTTCTTCATTTTCCTTACATACATATGTAACAGATCAATACTGCAACCAACGGTCACGTTCACTTCAACCAACGGAGATTGGAATTGCAACAGTCAAATCTTGGCCTTGGATCCATGAGTGGTGATACTTTTCTACTCTTATCCTTTCTTTCTCTTTCTTTCTTTTCCTTTATGCATTTTTGGAAGTGTCCTTTTTATGCTTTTATATTGCTATATTTCTATAGACAGTAATCAAAATGGCTACATACCTCCTTTCCATTGCAACCAAATTGTTCTAAAAAAGCGCCCTACATACATATATATATATATATATATATATATATATATATATAAACAGAGATCGTTTAGTGTTGTTTTGCTCCAGTCCACCGCAAGGGATCGATTAACAAGAACCTGGGTCACCCTTGCCTTCACGGGCAGGTTGTAAGAACCTCTGTGGCACTTTATTGAATAGCTACCCTGTCCTTGATTGCAACTCATCTGGAGAGATGAAGGCTGACTTCTACATCTGCTTATGCTGCTCCAGACATGCCTCCACATTTTGGCAAGCAAATCCCTGGTGTAAGGATCTGCTTCAAAAAGTATATATCAAGCCCCTCATCTCTCATTTGGGTGATCCATTAAGTATTTGAAGTGTCATGTGTTCTATAAATGCTACATACTGATGCTAGTGGCACAGAGGATTTTGGAAGATGAAAGCAAAAACACTAAGCAGAGAACAGAGTGATGAAGAATGATAATGTACATTAGTGATTGTATTTCTATGCTAAAGTAAGCCTCTCCTGGGCTAACTTGTTATGCAGATATTTCCCCTTTGGCTGACAGAGTACATCTGTTTTTGTTAGTCTCCTTGTTGTGCACAGCATATTTTACAAACCAAGCAATTAGAAAGAAGAATTTTGTCTTGATGTGTTGATGCTGTGATGACTTGGTATTGGAATAAGATATTTTGCAATCAATAGTTAATTCTAAAATTATACACAAGAAAAACAAACACGTATTCCCTCTCTGCGTGTAATTAGTACGAGTCTTGTATCTTTCAACAGGGAAAAGAAAGACACCCTCCATAATACACATTCTAATTACAAATTAATCCAATAGCTGAGAAAAATTTAAGTATGCAAAATGAGGTCACCCTTGATAATAAGGTTTTTTTTCTTGAAGCTGTTATTTGTAAGCCTCTTTTTGCCTAAGGGTATTATAGTGAGAGTGTTAAAGAATGATTGTTTTAGCTTCTGCTTGTTAAAGAGAGTATAAACTTCTAATTCATAAACAGACCTCGCTTCATTTATTCCTGCCTTTTTCACTACAACTATGTTCCTATCATTTAGTCTGTTTGGGGCTAGTCTGTATGACCATTTGAAAGATGGTCTAAAAGTCAGCACCCTTTCTACAGCCAAGTAACATTCTATTTGATGTTACCCTCCATTTTATTGGAGGTCTCCTACTGGTGGAGCTGGTAGGATTTTGTTTCTTACTCTTGACTTTTCAAATAGTTCAGGTTTGATGCATTTAACTCTTCATTTTACACTTAGGTAAATGCTTTTGTAGCTTGAGGGAAAAAAGATTGTAATAATTTTTATTGTAGTATCTTTTTCTTTTTCTTCTTAATGATCAGACAACAAAGTGGCTATTACAACAATTGTGGACTTGATCCCAATACACTGCTGAAACATAGATATTTAAAAATTAGGATTTTAACTAGAGGTGAGCTTTGTTAAAAACAGTTAAAGCAAGCCTAGCAAGCAAACCCAGCTGAAGTTAATTAAAAAGTTAATAATTAGTTAAAAGAATAGGCCTAAAGTAATCTTTGAAGATGTAGGTAACTGATTACTTGTCATGATATATTTACTCAGCTGGGCCTAGAATAAGAAATAGAAAATATTGATTAACAGATCTAAAGAAATGTAGACAATCACTATTTTTTTAATTTAAAAACTCATTCAGCAGAAAGAACTAAAGGTCTTAAAGGTCTTTTTAAGAGTAATGAAGACTGTCAAGAAATCAAGGGGGCGGAAAAGTCAAAGAGGAAGAGGAGCTCTACTTCACCATCTACGAATAATAAGCCCACAGACCCAAATAAAAGAATAAACCACGCATGCTTAATGACATTTCAGCTAATTACTATACAAAGCAGAGAATGGGAGGTGTCAATGATATCAATATGTATTTGTATTTTGAGTATTTAAAATCTCTTGTAGATAAATAAGCTTGCCATGCTCTGTGATTTTGCACTGCGTATTTTGGGAAGGATCCCATGCGGCTGCCCGGCCGAAATAAGCATACACTTTCTAACTCTAAGTTGTTAGAGAGTCTTTGTCCGTCTCAGTTGGGTATCAATATTAGATCATGCCCATATTTTAATAAATCACTGCCAGCTATGAAATGTGATTGATAACTGTCTTTGAGTTCAAGACACAATTTTTTGATTATGGAAAGAACTGGTAAGAGATTTTAGACAGAGTTTTCTTTTGTGTACACTAAAATAATTTGTATGGATCAAAACCTTTATTATGGTCATTAGAAAAATACTCTTGATGACACGCTTCCTTTTCATTGTGAGACAGGCATTTCTGCAAGCTTGGTGAATGTCTGCCCACTTCTGTTGGTTGATAGTAGCGTCAAGAAACCTAACTGGTATATTTGCGTTCTTATCGGTTAAATGGCATGTCATTCTAGATGGCTAATAGCTTGTAACACCTCACTAGTATTCAAAGTAATGTTTATTCATGAAGTGTATGCAGTTGTCAAAATAGTGACTGTTCCTGGGTATTACATGAGAAATATTGCATTTATCAATTTAAATATTTGGTCAAAAATTGAACAGAGTGCATAAAACTGGTATAAAAATGTATAAATATTGTATAAAAGTGTAAGAACTGTATAAAATTGAATAAAGTACATCAAACTGGTTGGGATGGAATCAGGTAATACATAGGAAATAACAGAAGAAAAAGAAAGCTTCTTTGTTAAGATAATTCAGATTTATTATTGCTGTATACTATGCTAATTTGCCATATCTGCTGACATATGTACCATTAATTATGTTATCAAAGTGAAGTGACTGGAACTAGGCAGAAAATCTGCAAGTTCATCTACTACTGACACGTGTTTTATAAATACAAAGGAAAGCAGTGTTACTCCAACATATTGCAAATACTTAATAAATAATTGCACAGGACAAACCTGCTTAAGTAAGATGTCTACATTTCTGACAGAATAGCTTTCTTTTTTCAATTTTACTCTAAATGGATATACAAATATGCATTTGGATTAGACTAGAAGATGTTGCCTCTTAGCTACTTAGACAGACACAGACATCCATCAGAATTATTAGAAGAATCACAGAAGAATCATTATTCAACTGAAGTAGCCAGGTTTTTGTCTTTGCAAAAGCTTTTTTTACATTGTTAAACTGCTTCAGAGCAAACAGGCATTCTAAAGCTGAATAATATTTTAAATAACAAAATGGAAAAATAGAAAAAGTTACTTGAGAAGTTTATTCAGGTTCTAGATTACTGGAATATACACACTAGGCAAAATGTTACTCTGATAAGTCTATGGGAAATCCTGCAGTGGATTTCACTTTGAATTATTGAACATACTGAAGATAGCTGTACAGGGAGTAAACTCTACAGGTTTTGTTCAATGTATTTGACCTCATTGACTGAAACAGCTACACAGCACCTTAGAGTCACTACTGTTGTGTAAACATCTACATTGAAATAATGCAGATGAATCTTAGTCTTTTTCTCATAAGAATCTGAATTATTTGGCTGATATTTTCCAAACTGGACAGAAGGTATGAGGGCTCAAACAGTCATCATTATATTATAGTCATATATATATAACATTGTTATTATTATTAATATTGCCATCCAGAGGGACTGGACAAGCTCAAGAATTGGGTTCATGTGACCTCATGAGGTTCAACAAGGCCAAGTACAAGGTTCTTCATGTGGATCAGGGCAGTCCCTAGTGTCAATATAGGAAGGATAATGAAGAAATTGAGCACACCCCTGCCAAGAAGGACTTGGGCCTTCAGGTGAATGAAAAATTGTATATGAGCAGGCAATATGTGCTTAGAGCCCAGAGGGCAAATTGTATCCTTGGCTGCATCAAAAGACACACGACCAGCAAGTCAAGGGAGGTGATTCTGCCTCACTGTTCCCCTCTGGTGAGACCCTACCTGAAGTACCATGTCCAGCTCTGAGATACAACTCAGCACAGGAAAGATATGGACCTGTTGGAGCAGTTCTAGAGGAGGGCCACAAAAGTGATCAGAGTATTAGAACACTCTCCTACAAAGAAGGTCTGAGAGACTTGGGGTTGTTTAGGAGAACAGGAAGCTCCAGGGAGAGCTCATTGTGGCCTTTCAACACCAAAAGGGGTCTTATAAGGAAAATGGGGACAGACTTTTTAGCACGGCCCATTGCAATAAGACAAAGGGTGATCATAGAATCATAGAATGGTTTGGTTTGGAAAGGAACTTAAGATCACCTAGTTCCAAACTGCCTGCCATGGGCAGGAACATCTTTCATTAGCCCAGGTTGCTCAAAGCCCTATCCAACCTGATCTTGGCCACTTCCAGGGACTGGGTATCCACAGCTTTTCTGGGAAACCTGTTGTGGTGCCGCACCACCTTCACGGCAAGAAATTTCTTCCTAATATCTACTGCAAACCTACTGAATGGACTGAACCTGACACCTGGATGAACCCCAAGCACGAGCCATAGCTTTGTCTGCAGTCTCTGACCCCATCTCCATCCCTGTTTCTGGCCCTGTGTCTGTCAGCTCCCATTAGGATTCCCCTGAGTAGGTCCCACACCAGAAGTTTCAGGGGCTCTATGGCACCCCACACCCTGGGCCTCTCATGGGGCAGCCCAGCTCCTGCTGACAGGAGACTATATGTAGCCACAGTATGGAGAGGAGGGAGCGCCATTGAGATGGAAATACTGAAGTGAGGATAATGGAACAATGGAGGACTTTTAGAAAGCAATTTGCTGCATGGGAAACCTGAACAGAATTTTTTAGTGGGTGAGATGGGCATTCCAACCCCTTTGGGGACCAAATGTCTGAAAATAAGCTTCTGTAGTGTGTTCATCACCTACTGACTGAAAGAAAGATAAATCATAGCCTCGTCAAGGCATAAAATGAGAGTTCCTCTAGATTAAGAATTTTCTTTATGTCTGGGAAAAAAACCAAAAAAGCATCTGTAGACACTAAAGGATACATGAAGAAAGAGATACTGTTGCTCTTAGTGGGAGAAAACATAAGAAAATATTTTAATAGTATTAATAGAGAAGACAATGATAACTACTATATAAAAGTGTGGTAAAATGAAAATATCATACTGAAGAAATAGAGCTGAAGAGAAAAACAGAAAAATACCAGAACTGAGGATTCATCTTTACTGAGCTATTGCAACAAGAATATCTTTATAATATCACATCACACAGTCTGCCAATGCTTCTCTCCTAACAGTGCACACACAAAAAAAGTGAATGTTTTAATTCATGCTGCTCAGAGTGATTTGATAACATATTCTTATTTGAAAATACTAAGAGTTATCTTCGACATATATTTCTGACAAATACAAAAATTAAGGAAATCTCTTTCAATTAGAACTGTCTTATAGCATGTTTGTCTTTGAAGTGTTGCAGAAAAATGATGCTAATAATGCAATGACTTTGTATTCCCTCGAGAGAACAAGATTGCACCAACATAGGTGTAGTAATAAGTATGAGACAGCAAATTGTTCTTACACTGTAGTATCATTAGTATGGAGATTGGTGATCTCTGTGATTAAGGTTGCCTCTATGTTTCCTGATAAAGCTTTATTTTAGTATTGTTAAGACTTCACCCTTGAAAATTGCTTTTTCTTGGTACTAGCCAGCTATAATCTAATTGCAAAGGACATGGGGTTTTTTGGGTTTGAAGAAAATACAGAAAATTCATATGTTTTATATTTTCATTGTAAAATAGCTGTTTGAAATGTTGTTTCAAAAATGTGTATCTTCAGTTTATCATAGGTAAAGTAGCTTCTTACAAGTCCTTTATTATTTTTTAATACAAATGTCTCCTTGCGTACTTATGTGGGATCTGTTTGTTCCACAGTTATGCAATGGTTCTTTTTTTTTCTCAGTAGAAATAAAAGTGAAGAAAAAGTAAAGAAGACATAAAAAAATGGTGGTATTTGCCATGCTACTTAGAAATGAAGAAATACCAAGTTTCATATTAGAATGGTCTAGAATTGTGGATCTGGTTATATTCTGCTGAAAACATATAGGAAAGCTTTAAAAATATACTTGTATTTAAAAAGAATAAGGTAATTTAATAAAAAATATTATTGTCATATTGAACAGCTTCACATCTTATCCTAGTGCTGTGATGCCAGATTTCTTTACAGAAACATAATTTAATAAAGGGAAATTTTTTTGCTGTACTAAAAAGATCAAAATCTTATAAAACATAAGTGTTCTCATATTTTACGTGTTCACACACACCCACACCTAAGAGACTTACATGTGAACTACTCAGGAAAACAGCCATCTTATACAAGGCAAAGTATTGTGAGCAGTTTTTCTCTCTGCAACATTTTAAATGAAGGACCCTGCTGAATAAGATCCATTAAGCATGCATACATTTGCTATGTAATCAATAAAATGAAAGTAAAACCGTGACATTCTGCCTCTCCAAGGAAATCCAAAGGAGAAAGGGCTCCAAGAAAGGAGACTATCTTGTTAACATAAAGTGCAAAGAAAGGGAACTAAATAAAAAATAACAATACTGATGTTCTGTTATGTATAAGAGAAAATTCTTGTAAGATACTCCTGTAATAAACTTGAAAATGAAAAGGTTTTTGTTTTAACACACTTTTGGATTATCAAACTATAGGTAACTCTCTCTGGGGTAAGTGTTCATTCTAAAGTAAGGCTCAAACTTCAAGGTTTAGCGCAAATTACAGCCTAGAGAGTAGAAGAAGGCATTAGACTTTGTGTAAAGAAGGCATAGAAGCAGCTGTTTAATATTTTTTTTAACAAGTAGGAGACAGGAGAAGCTGTTTGAGAATCCCCCATCCACTGTAGAGTGGAGTCAATCATCTGTACTAGAAATAACCTTTCTTGTAGGTGGTAGGTGACATACTGGACCTTAGCAGTGCTCCTGTGATTAGCCATAAGTGAGAGCAGTGTGAGCAGCTCTTGGCATGACTGGAGAGCAGAGCTTCGGGCAATCACCACGTGTAGCAACAGGCAGAACAAACAGTATCAAGGAACATATCAAAGCTTAAAAGGATGACCAGCAAAAGAAGCAGAAAGAAACAATACATTGCACCATTTGGTAGAACCTGTTGATTACACTAGGTCATTTGTTTGCTTAAATTAGGCTTTGGATGGTTTTATTATTATTATTATTATTAATTATTATTATTATTATT
>VZTH01012303.1:29258-48763 GCA_013397815.1 Aleadryas rufinucha
TATTAATTATTATTATTATTATTATTATTGTCTTTACTATTGTTTTTTGTTTATTGCAACAAGACAAAGTGACAAACCTAGAAGCTGCCCCACTTTCAGAAAAATAAGCTAACTGTAGTAATTTTAGATATTGTGCTCTAATTTGTTCTATTACATTATTCAAGTCTCCTTTCTTTAAAACACTTCACTTAGGTAGAGCTCCCATCCACACCTTGTGAAAATTAGACCAAAATTCTTAATGATTAGGTCATGGTTATGAGTGAAGAAATTTCTGTTATTTTTCTCATGTTTTTGGATGCAAAATTGAGCCAGTGTTTTAAAACTGGACCTGGGTGATGGTGTTAGCTGTGAATTTTTGGCAGAGTGGTCACATAATCAAGGCCTACAGCCACAAATCTGAACTGCAAAGTCATGAAAATAGTCCAGTGAGGTGATTAGCTCATAGTAAGTGAAGAGCTAAATTGATGGATGACTATTAATCAGTGAAAAATTAATCTGGTCAGGATTCAAGTGCAATACCAATGTACACGTTGAAGACAGTCATAGGTGCACCATGTTAAAAAAAGGAAACTTGTTATCTTACATCCCACAATGGCAAGTCTATACTACACTCCATAATCTACCTCAGTACTCACAAGTACACCTGAGCTTGATTTAACTCATATACCCAAAGCAAACCTGAGCTTAATCTACATCTCCCCATGGAAGAAAAAATACTTCTCAGCTAAAATTGTGACTTACTTGTGACATGAAGGCTTTTTCTGTTGTTTGAGGATGCTGTGCAACACTTCTGTTTTAAAGAACATTTTGTAAGTATATTTTAATGTGGAGGACATTTTGTCCAAAAGTCAATGTTATCTATGCAAATTTGTGTTTTCCTGGAAATCAAATTATCTTTAAATAAAACATGACAAATTAATTTTATATATTTTTTTAATGGTCCCCATTGTACTGCTTAAACACAATATCTAAGAGAATAAAATAATGTAGAGACCATGAGACAGACGGACTTCAAGGAAAATACAATTCAGGTCTTATCTTAGTCAAATTATTAGTACAGTCATCTGTTTAGGAAAGGCACCATAGAACACCAAGAATAGATTTGCACCTCCTTCTGCATCACCGAACTAAACCTCAAAGTTGCTTTAGTGAATGCTTCTTCTCCATTTTGCATAGGTAGGCATTTTTTTGCTCACTTCTTTATTATTTTCTACTCAACCCTCTCATGTTTCTATGTCTCCTTTAGGCTGCTTTTAATTTGGAATTATATTTCACAGCTACCATAACAACACACTCTTTAGCATCCAAATTCTTTGTTGAACAGGATATTTTAATTGAATTGAAAAATGGAGTTGCTTTCCAAAAATAAATGCTCCAATGATACTGTGCTTGAGCATATGAAGTATTATATAGTAGAATTTTCTGGTTTTTTATAAATATATCTTTGAATACCTCATGTTGGTTACTGCAAAATAATGATGGACATAATATGCTTCAGTTTTGTGTCAAGGTGAGAACATGATCTCACTTGTCCAAACTCCTGACTGGATAGTTGTGAAGATAAATTGTTTGTGAAGTGCTGACATACATTACTGGGGATCGCTATAAGAAAGTCCGTAACAAAATCAATAACCCTGTCCTTAGGGTAGCATTTAGATAGTGTGCAATAATTTGGCTTGAGGCCCTACCTTGAGCAATGAGAATCAAACAAAAATATTGAGTAGCTGTGCATTAAGTGAGAACCATCTGTTCTGTGCAGGGAATGAGGAAGGGCAAGGAACAGAACAACCCAATCTTCTGTTTTGAAATGACGCTGTCTTTTATTTTAAAAAGAATGTATTACATAATATGTAAGCTAAGGATTACATACAGGGAAAAAAAAGCAGAATTATGCAAATATATACATGCATATGCAAAAAGTGATTAAATCAAGGTTATCAGCCATTTTACTTCTCACTTGTTCATAGCTTTTTATTAATTTCTCTTTTCTATTACTCTTTTTAAGATGACCTGAAGTAATGATTCTCTTTTTGTTTACATTGAACTTAAATCTAACTGTAGAGAATGTGACTGCCAAAGATTCCCTAAACTGGATATCTAGGGAATCAGAACTGGATGACTTGCCATGACAAACATTTGTAGTTCTCCATATAGACTGTTCTATAGAATGCCAAGATACAATAAGCCGAGGGCTCAACAGCTCCATGCAGGCTTTAACGTGCCTTCTGGACCATGTTCCACTCAGCAGTACAGAATTGTCTTAATGATGATGGATTTGGTATCTGAAGTCAATTCCTTCCTTAATTCTTCCTCTAGGGAAAATGATGTACACAGTTGTTTAGTACTGTGTGCAACTTATTTTCAAACACGCTTTAAGAGAGTATTTGAACAAAAGTAGGTACAAAACTTTGCAGGAGGATTGGTGAATTCCATTATAATTCTTGGATTACCAGTTTGTTCCACAGTCCTATCTAAACCAGTGTTGTCCTTGTTCTAGACATATAACTCTGAATTAGTTAATCAACTAATTACTCCTGTGGTCAATAGAGGAAATAGAGTAGCTCTAGAGGATAATTACTCTCATCCTGAAGTCGGCCAGATAAATCACTGGATGCTTACTGCTTTATCTTTCCAGTTGCTTTAAAACAAGGGTGTGGTGACCAAGTCAGAGCTAGATGTCTATCTGTAGAATGTATTAAATATCTTGGGATGATTCCCACCTTGGTCTCCATTAATTGACTTCACATGTTTTTTGACAAAGACTCTACATATCAAGCTGCCTGGTTCAGATTTTACAATAGCATGAATTTGTATTTACAAAAGTATGTTTTTAATGAAAACAGCAGTTCTTTTCTCTTGAGTATTAAAATCTTACACAGTTTTCTGTAGATGTAATTTTTTGGTTTCTACTCTAAAATGCATTCTATATTGTGATTACTTAGGGAATAGGCAAATGATTTCAGTTTTAGTCCAACAGTTTTGTATTGTGCACCTTTTAATGCACAGGGAATGTCTACCTTAGTTTTTCAGAATACAAAAGGTGTGTTCTTGAATTTATGGCAATCAAACTTTTTTTTTAATTCCTTAAATTGCATATCTTTAAGACAAAAAGTTTTTATTAGAGATTTTTCTAGCAATGCACAAAATGACATTTCTAAGTAAGATCAGGAGCTTTTCTCAGGAAATTGAAGGTAAATATGGACTGTCAGTATAGGTTAAACTTATTCTATTAATTTAACCATTTTATAGGAGAAAGTAAATGCCAGGGGAAAAAAAATTATGCCCAAAACCCACAACACTTTGCATAGAGATTACTTCACTTGTCTGTAAGCCTTCCACTGAAAAAGAAAATTAGCAAGTTGCTGTAGTTCATACATTTAAACAATATAAAAGGTAATCCTTTGGGAATGTAGAGAATCACAACTATAATAATGCTTCAAGAGAGAATGAAGGTTTCAAGTGGAATGAGATTTTTGTATCACTTTAGAAATGGAAGGACTTTCAACTGTCTTAGGCTTAGAGGACTAATATATCAAAGACAAAAAGAGCAAAATATGCAGATCTCAATGAAAAAAATTCTTAGGAACTGCCATGGCAATTGAAAAAAAGTATAGCCAACTAAATTATTTATTATAAATACTATTAATTACAATTTTGCCCTTTTTCCCTATCTATGAATTGCTTGCAAACTATTGCTCAGTCTATGAATGTATTTGCTGTTCACACGTATTTGCCTATGGCCCATTCACAGCTGCTCACATTGATTAGTCACTATTTGTTATTTTTAGTGTATGATTGCTCATCTTATATGTATCGTTTTTGCTCTCAGATTTTTTCACACTGCACTATGCTAAATAGGATAATAAAGAATATGAGATAATGGTGAATTATGACTGCCATCCTGTGAATGAATTTTAGGCAAATAATTATTCATAGTAACTTTGAAAAGATATCCAGAATTCACAGACTTTTTTGGATGGCTAGTTGCAATCTGTGTAATCAGGAACAATGGACAATAATGGCTCACACAGCACAATTAACTCACTGCTGTGTATTAGTGAGGATATTTGTATATTATGATCTACATTATTTGACCAGCTGTTCCTACTCTGTTCATATGGGATCACAATGGCTCCCATAATCACCTATGCAGTATTAGTTACTTGGTTTTTAAAAGCTGTATTTTGCAGAGAAAGAAGCTTGGCATAATAATACGAAGAGCTCATTGTAACATGCTGACAGCTGGAGCTGGATGATAAATAAAGGAAAGATATTTTGAGTTAAGAAAATGTTCTGAACATTAGCAGTTCTTCCATAAATGATTATCATAAAACCCCCATGAACTCATACTCTAGCCACACAAGAAGGATGAGGAAAAAGATTGAATGAGCAAGGAAAAACAGTAATTCTTTCAGTTCAAGGGATGGCATATAGCTGCTACAACAAACTGCAGAAACTTTTGTCTTTACCAACTCTATTGCACTCAGCCTCTGAATGAGTTAAAATATGTGTCATGTCTGTAGAACTGCAGGCTAACATTTCAGCTGTGCTACTTCTGTACATCTTAAAAGTAGATAGAGAATGTGTGTCGGTCATTCCATAATGAAAGGAAAGACAGATAAGTATCTCACTCAGACAACTAAAGCTAAGCCAAGATAAATGTTTTATACTGTCCTCTGAAGATGTCTATCTCTCTTCACTAGCTACTGCAATATATTTGAACTTGCTGCATCATTTTTTGTATAGTTAAAATTAGTTTGGATTACTTACGACATAGACACCAAAACTTCAGGAAACAACAAGATTCTTCTTTCTCCCAGGCTATATTCTAAGATGATGATTCTTTATTGAGTTCTCTGGGGTGAAGTAGGAGTGGAAACAAATTTTCTCAGTCTGAGAAATGCTTAATAACAAGATTTTTTCTTCTATTGTATGCATAAATTATATAAAAAGCCTTTAGTATTAGGAACAGTTTGATTCTTAAATCTCAGAAATGTTAGAAAGTGGTTTCCTGGGTTGTTCTTCTTGATGTAGGTTTCAAGATTACACCTAAACACACTTGAGAATTCTAAATATTTTGCTTAATAGTACTGTGTCTGTTTTTATTTTGGTGATGGCAATAACATTCCAGTTAGTTCCTCAAATATTCTTATTTATATAATTTTCTTTTTCTAGCCATTGTTTGTATTCACCTTGCAATAAATCTTCTTTCCCTGGGAGCTGATTTTTTATTTTTATTTTTGAAATTTAGCTGAAGTTCTCATCTCAGAGTCTGGAATGAGAATTACAGACAAATATTGATGGGATGCAGAGAAAAACATCAGGTAGAAAAGCTCATGGCTCAAGATAAAAGATGGGAAGACCAGTTCCCAATTACTACCCTAGACAAAACAGACTCAGCTAGGAGAAGATACAACAATTTATTGCCAATTAAAGTGGATTAGGATGGTGAGAAACAAATTCTAAAAAATTAAAACAACTTCTTCCCCCCAACTCCTCAGTCTGAATACCATTCCTTCGTTTTCCACTTCTCTACCTTTTCCCCTAACCTTCCAAGTGGCACCAGGAAATGGGGAATGGGGATAACTTTAAGTTCATAACAGTTCCTCTCTGACAGTCCCTCTTCATAGTTTTCCTCTGCTTTACCATGGTACCTCTACATGAGCTGTAGTTCTTGTCAGGAGCCTCCTCCAGCATGGCTTTTTCATCCATGGTTCCTCAGACTATATCTATGTGCTGTAGGAAATACATCTGCACAGGCTACAGGGAAGAACCTGCTCCAATGGAGCCTCATTCACAGGCTGTATGGGAATCTCTGCTCCAGCACCTGGATGCACCTCTTCCGCCTCCTTAACTAACCTTGGTCTGTGGGGCTGATTCTCACAGGTTTTTCCCCCCTTATTGCTCTCTTAAGAAGAAATATATTTCTCCTGTTGGGCAAGGGAACCTCTCTTCTAAGAAAAAGCTGCTGTTTGAAGGTGGGGGTTTTGCTTGTTAACTTTTTTTAAAAAAAACCACCTGTATTTATGTATAGCCATTCTTTTATCCTCCTTTTTTTTTTTTTTTTTCCCCAGAGGTGAATTTTAGTTTTCTTCAAAGAAAATAACAAATTATTTCTTACCTAATCAATAAAGTGCCCAAAACTATGTTGGATGGGGCTGTGAGCAACTTGATCTAGTGAATGACATCCCTGTCCATGGCAAGGGAGTTGGAAATAGATGATTTTTAAGGTCCCTTCCAACCCAAACCATTCTATGGTTCTATAATTTTATAACAAACTGCACAGTACAAAGTAGACAAAATTCTCTATTTACATTATTCACAGAAACCAGATGACTTATGTAATAGCCAATAAAATACCCTACCTCTCTATTTTAAAAAATAGAATGAATGATAGGCATCATGGGAAAAAAAGTATTTTTTGTTAGCACTCCTTATACAGAGTCAGCTTCTGATTTATGACAAATAATCAATAAGGTTCCTAGGCAATTCACTGCTACTAAATTAGGCCTCCATCTGCTGTCTGATTAATTAAATATATTATGAAATATTTTCTCTGATATAAAGTAATATACATTCAATTTAGAAGAGTTTCTTTGATGCATTTTTTATCATTTTCTAAAGAATAAATGGCATTTCTAGGTGAAAATTTCTTCTTAAAATAATGAGGTGAGAAAGAAGTGGAGAGTAGACATCTAGATATGTCTATTTCTCTCCACTGATTGCACAAAAAAACTATGATAACTGGATTGTACTACAAAATTTGATTTCTAAAATTAAAAAACTATGCAACGTTAAAGAGTATGCAACTTGCATGATTTTAAAAGTAAAGATTTAATGACAATCTTAAAGGAGTACCATTCAAACAAGAAATAGAATTTTCAAAAATTGAAATAAGACCAGTTCAAGTAAAACAATGTTCCCAACAAGGGTAATTAACATGTTATTCTTAGAAACTCTGAATAATCCATTCTTGAGGTGGCCTGGCAGGACGAAGGTCTGAGCAATCTGAGCAAATTTCAAAGTTGTCCTGCGTTGACTGTGATTTTGGACTAGACGTCTTCCAAAGGTTCTTCCCACTGTAAGCACGCTCATAATCATAAGTGTTTACATTTATTTTATCTTACCATTCATCTTATAATATATAGCAACTTTCTTTCTTTGTAATACTGATTCATCTTTTATGTAATTTTATGTGTCATGGTCTTAGGTAAATATTTTATGCCATTCCAGGTGAGTGAAAAACACTATGCATAAAGGCAATCATATCCATAGTTACTGCTAAATGCCAAAAACTTCATTTCGTGGACTTAAAACACCTATGAACACAGTGAGATCATGTTAAGAACACTCTCACATTACCTGTTGTCAATGTCTGCATTTAATGACTGAAGATCCTGCAGATGACCTTTTAGATATGTAATGTGTTTTCTATCTCTCCTCAAATTTCTGAAAAGATTGGAAACTTCTCCATTAAGTGAATGATGTAGTTTAACTGCCTTTCCATCCAAATATAATAAACCTTTTAATAAGAACATTGTAATGAAGCAGTGATAAAATTGTACCTTAGTTGAAGGAAACATGAAGCAATTCTGACAGGATTATATGGTGAGTAAACAGCAACAGTTCAATTTGACCAAGCGAAAGCCTCTGTCTCTAAGTTATTTACTCTACATGTCCATTATGGTCAATAGAGAAAAAGAGACACAATAAGTCAATTTCATTTTATAGTAGATGTATAAAATAGATCAAACAAATAGCACTCTTACAATTGATTACAAAGGAGCCTAAGAGTAATACTCAGAAGTAAATGAATCACATGGAAATTCTTGACTCCCACTTAACAGCCATTAGACTAGATCTGAAAAGATTTTGGAATGATAGTTTCAGAGGGAATTTCAAGTGCTAATTATGCTTTTATTCCAAACTTGAAAATGTAAATTTTTTTCTTCTCAAAAAATAAAGTTAATTTTACTAATTTAGATTCAGAATAGTAATTTATAAATATATTTAATATCTAAATAAACCCAAATAACTTTGAAACCTGTTCTTGGTGTATTTTAAAATTAAATTTGATATTTTCATATTATTTCATGCATCTCAGTAAGAACAGTGAAAAGCATTATACAATAGAGTTTCAGAAATAATTTAAGAAGAATTAAAAAGGTATCAGGCAATTTAATGAAATTCAGCTAAAAGAAGAAATAATCAAATATGTATTTGGCTTAGAAGAAAATGCATTTTGCCATAGAAAGCATTTTGAGGAATACTTTTTTAACTAATTCCACAGAGGACGACGCTGTAGTGTCTTCTTTAGTTTTAACCATATCCTGATTCTTGTAGTTAATCATGAAAACTGACACAGGTATTCTGAAAAGGAAAATCAGCTGCTATGTATGAAGACAAGCTTATTATGTAGGTCACTGAATGATTCACAGTAAATTACTTATCAAGGGAATACAGTCTCGTACTGAGTTGTCTCAGAGCAAATAACCTATTTAATTTTTGAATAAATCTATGAAAAACAGTATAAATAGTCTTGTTCCCTGGATTCATGTTTATGGTGAACTTTTAGCTCCACCAGGAATGACACCCCTAAGAACCAAGAAGGACAGGAGACAACCTCTGAAGACTGCGGAGTCAACAACAGTATGGACACAGCTGAATTCCTGGATCAAATTATGCACAGCATTCACAAAGGGACAGTAAAATGTGTAAGGTCTCAAAGTTGATGCATTAAGAAAAATATTAATTTATCTTTTAAAGTTAGGAGTTTGTGGAAGATACAGAATATTAAGAAGAGCGGAATTAATTCACTGCTTGTTTACTTTAACATTTATTTGACATCCACCTTTATATTAGGTTAGAATGCTCTATCATTTCAAAGAACACTTCTGTTTCCAGGCAATGCACACTAGTGTTTCTGTGCTACTCTTTTTGTGTCCTCAAACTGCATAAATGAAACTTACAGCTTGGTTCTTGTTAACCAGCACCATGAACTCCATGAAAATACCAGACTCTAAAATGTCTGCTTGCAAAAGCACCCCACAACCAAAAATCATAGTGTTGGGACAAACCATTCAGCAGCTTAATGTAGAATACACATGTTTTCTGAGAAGAAAAATCAATCTTTAATGAGATAGTTTCTCCTTCCCCTCCATCACTGTTTGACTACCCATCCCTATTCTCCAGGATCTGAGGAAAAGACATTCCAGAATTTCTGAGGATGCTGAGACTGGTCAAACAATACTTCCTGCAAAAAAATTATTCGCTTTCATGGCTGCAAGACAGAAGTGGAAGTACAGCCTAATTTTTTTAATCTTTACATCCCAGACAATTCTGCTATCATCGTACACCCTCTCCAAGCCTTTTAAATAGAATAAAAAATCGAAAGAGTAAAAAGGGTGCTACAGCCTTTCATCCTACAGCCTTCTCACTCCTACTTACATTATTCTCTTGTGAGTTAGCTGCACAACACATTCAAAGCTTTCTAGTTCCAGACTGATATAAGCCTGTAAATGCTTACAGTTGTTAAGTTCTGCTTTCACAGAATCATGGGAACATAAATAATTCAGTCTAGAAGGAATTTAAAATGTCTGTAATCCAAACTCCTCCTCAAATTAGGGCCATCTTTTCAGTAAGACCACGTTGCTCAGGGCTTGATACCTTGAAAACCTGCAAGGATGGAGTGTACACATGGCTTGACAAAAGTTTTTTTTCCTTGTCTCAAGCACAAATGAACCTCTCACATCTCAGTTTATGCCTGTTGTTTTTCACCCTTCCACCTGTACTGTACTGCCATGGTTTTACCCCAGCCAGAAACCAAGTACCACGCAGTCACATGCTGACTTCCCCACCCTTGAGACTGGGGAGAGAATCAGACGGGTAAAAACTAAAAACTCATGGATCGAGATAAAGACAATCCAATAGGGAAAGCAAAACATGCATGCAAGCAAAGCAAAGCAAGGAATTAATTCACTGCTTCCCATGTGCAGGCAGGAGTTCAGGAGATCAGGGCCCCTGATCATGCATAACGGTGACTTTCGTAAGACAAGCACTATCATTCCAAATGTCCCCTCCTTTTTCCTTCTTCCCCCCAGCTTTATATACTGAGTGTGTTGCCATATGATATGGAATATATCTTTGGTTGGTTTGAGTCATTTGTCCTGGCTGTGTCTCCTCCCAACTCCCCATACAACTCCTACCTTCTTGCCAGTGTGGCAAAAAGCAGAAAAGACCTTGGCTCTACGTAAGCCCTGCTCAGCAATAACAAAAAACCTCTCTATTATCACCACTGTGTTAGCACAAATCCAAACCACAGCCCCATAGCAGCCACTGTGAAGAAAATTAACTGTACCCCATCCAAAAACAGCACAGGTACTACTCAGGTTTTTCACCCTGCAAGTAACCAGGAGCTGCTATAAGGGACTCCTGCAACTGTCTCTTCTGCAGGCTAAACCAGTCTCAGTTCCTTGGCCACTATTCAAAGGGCAAGTTCTTCAGTCTTGGCTGATCTGGTGGCCCCAGCCAAGACTTTTCCACTTTATCAATATCTTTCTTGTTTTGGAAGGAGCAGAGAGGAAATGGTCTCAAGTTGTTCCAAGGAAGGTTTAGATCGGATATTAAAAAAAGATTATTCACAGAAAGGGCTGTCAAGCACTGGAACAGGCTGCCCAGGGAAGTGGTTGGGTCGACATCCCTGGAGGTGTTTAAAAATTGTGTAGATGTGGCACTGGGGGACATGGTTTAGTGGTGGACATGCCAGTGTTAGGTTAATGGTTGTACTTGATCTTGAGTGTCTTTTTCAACCAGAATGATTTTATCATTCTATGGTTCTGTGATTCTAGGGATACACAACAGGATAAACCACAAAGACCAAATATTTATCTTACATATATGATGTAAAACAATGATGTTAGTAAAATAAATTTCTTTGGATTAGAATGAAATTGCTAGGAGTAATGGGACAAAGAGACAAAGCCACAAGGATGTTCATTATTGTAGCAACAGCAATTGTGCTATTAATTACTTCAGAATCATATGACTCCATTTAGTCATTCTATATTGTGTAAGATTGGTCTAAATTGTTTGACAGTAAAATATCCTGTTGGCATAACACAATTCTAATACATGAATGGATTTTAAAATTATATTAATTTGATATACATTATTTCAGATAAATTGCTGTAGTCTCTAAATGATCTTCTTATTAGAAATCTCTAGAATTTTTGGTTGTCCTATAATATATTTTTTGTTTATTTATACTATTTCTTTAAAATAAAGTATGGAATCTCTAATGACTACAAATGAAGATAGCAATAGGCAAATAAAATTCACTGTATTAATTAAAATTAAATGAATGGAAAATGATTCATGAATATGAAAAAATAAGAGACTGCTTTCAAAACTTACATGATAGCTTCTGAAAGATGGTGAGTTTTATTTGACAGTAGAGTCAAACGTGATTAGTTGTAACAGAGTGGTGTCTCAAAATAGGAAATAACTTATGAAAAACAAGGGGCAATGGGGGGAAGGTGTCAGAAAAAGAAAAGGAACCATATGTAAATCATACGAGCAATGATATCATTGCAAATTTTATCTGCCCAAGACTTCAGAGTGGGTCAATATTACTGTTTTAGTTTTATCAAGAGTGCACTTCTGAAGCAGATTTCCCAGCTGGCACCAACTACGTGTCTTTCTTGTGTTGTGGCTTACATAATGCTTTCTCACCCTGTACTTCAAATTCCTTTAAAATTTAACTATTCTGAGAAATGCACCTTTGTAGGGCACCTGTGAACTTTACTATTACTGTGAATTTGTTACAAGCACTCCAAAGAAAATGTTTGTGAATGTGTGTAATGTATAGGGTAGATTTTTGATGTTCTTCTCTGTGGTTGTCCTTACATCAAACCACACTATTTGCTAATGTAATAACTGCCTGAATTGTAAAACAAGTTTGACAATGAACGAGGGATACTACTTCAAACAAGCGTTTACTAAAGCATTTCATCAGTCTTCATAGAAGCATGCATCTTCTAAAGGATTGTTATTCCAGAGGGTTGTAATCAGTGACACAGGGTCCAGTTGGAGGGCTGTCACTAGTGGTGTCCCCCAGGGTTCAATACTGGGGGACACCACTAGTTCAATCCAGTGTTCTTTAACTTACACATCAATGACACGGGTGAAGGGACAGATGCCTCCTCAGAAAGTTTGCTGGTGACACAAAGTTGTGAGGAGTGACCTATACCCCAGAGTGCTGTGCAACCCTTCAGACAGAACTTGACAGACAGCAGAGATGGGCAGAGAAGAACCACCTGAAATTCAACAAAGGTAAATATAAGGTTCTGCACCTGGGGAAGAATAACCCCATGCATCAGCACAGGCTGGGGGCAGACCTGGAAAGCAGCTCTTCAGAGAAGGACCTGGGGGTCCTGGTGGATAACAAGCTGTCCATGAGCCAGAAGTGAACACTTACAGCCAAGAAGACCAGTGGTATCCTGGGATGCATTAGGAAGAACATTGTCAGCAGGTCAAGGAAGGTGATCCTGACCCTCTACTCAGCCCTGGTGAGGCCACATTTGGAACGCTCTGTCCAGTTCTGGTTTTCTCAGTACAAGAGAGGCATGGAGCTCCTGGAACAGGTCCAGCAGAGAGCAGCAAAGATGATTAAGGGACATTGAAGATAAACGAGATTTTAACAAGAAGATCCAAGAGAACAAGCATGAGACGACAAGAGGCCTTGAAAATACATGCACTAGGTTATACCGGAGATTTGAGACCTATTTGAGACCAAATGATCAGTCTCTGCTCATTAATCAGTACAGCTTTTGGAGCCTAACAAAACCTCTTTCAAAAACAGCAAGTTGTTTGTGTTAAAAAAACTTAGAAAACATTCTAAATGAATCCAAGAGAACAACCTCTGCTCAGACTTTTTTCACCAAAGACCTCAAGAAGACAGGGGTGACCTCCTGAAGTCTCCACCCCATTCTTATCAAAGAAGTCTAGCGTCACTGACCTTAGAATACATAAGACCATGGAAAGAGTGAAAGAGTGAAAGAAAGAAAGAAAGAGTGAGAGAAAGAAAAAAACATAGAAGAAAAAAAATTGTGTGCGCATTAATTCTATTATTTTGGAACAAACTCTAATAGTTGCATAATTTGGACTTAATTTAACCTGTTGTGACTGAATTGCTGCAACTTTACAAGATTATCAGTTAGTTCTTGGCTCCACATGTAAAGCATGTTTCTTTAGCACATGTAAAATGAATATGATATTTGGTCTTGTGCCTTGCCTTTGAGGTTTTGTTGAAATTTGGATGCAATGAAATGTCCATCCTAAATTAGTCCTCAGGGCTGCATTTTAAGCTGATAATTCTGTTTGTCCTAAAAGAATTAAGATGAGCTGTCCTAAATAAACTCTTCAGATTCTTCCACAGTCATTTATATGACAAGATCAGGTTAAATTCCTGTGGTTTTGATGGTTTAAACTAGATGGGAAGAGTCTCATTTGCAGTATCAAAACCACCTCCCTTTCAATGTATAAATCTGAATGTCCACCTTATTTTGGTTCTTTTGCTACTAGCCCAGCAAAATAATAGGCTTATCATTAGGATGTAAATCAGGGCAGTCTGGAAAATTTCAGAAATGCAAAAGATCTGGAGTGAAATTACAGGATTAGGAAAGGATGCTCTCTTCTCTGTTACTTGTATGCAGCACTTCATCGCATTTACTTTAATGAATCATACATGGCATAAGCCAAAAGTATACCTCTTCAGTGTTATTTTTTGTCCTGATACTCTTCCTACTTGATATCTCTTTAGAATGCTAAAGCACTGATTCTTCTGTAAGATGAAACAGTGCCAAGGAAAAACAGTCGGAACCTTGGTGTAATTTAACAGCTGCATTGGATCACAAATTTTATGATAGTCCTCCTCCCCACCATGCACAGAAAGATGCACATTTTGAGGAAATGTTGTGTTCTAAGGGATGAGTAAATTGTAAATATGTTTTGTAAATATTGGAGGTGGCAAATTAAAAGCGATGTTTCAATGCAAAAATTAGTGTAACCACTTGTTTAATTTGAGTAAATGTATGTATGTATGTATGTATTTATTTATTTATTAAAAAATAATATTGTGATTTGTGATTTTAAAGTAATTTTTATCTAGGGGGAATTGATCAATTGTGAATGCAAACATCCAGACATTGCTGAAAGTCTGTATTTTAATACAAACCAAATACCACTGAAGACTGGAAAGCTGACACTTTGCTTTATTGTTGGATCATCCTGGCATCCGCACCTTGAGCAGTGATGATATTTGTTAATTGAAACTGTAATGCAGTGGAGATGTGTCTGAGATGTGAGACTGTGTTCTCAGTTCTCTCATACTGTGCCCCAGTATCTTTACTATTGTTCTTTCTCTCCCACAGCTGACTTCTCTTTAACTGAATTGCATGGTACCAGGATATTGCTTTCATAGTTATGATGCCTGGCCAAGGAAAAGGAATTTCACAAATCTTTAAAATTACATTCTATTATGGATATTTGGAGGAAAAAAGTATCAATCAAACTCACCTAATACATTCCCAACAAGCACATGACCATGCTGGATGAGCCAGCACAAGAACTTAGATGTTAGCTGTAGTTTCTGATACTTTTCTAATTTTACCAGTTATTCTTTTTACATATTCCTTTTAGGTTTTCCACTCTTTGATAAGAAGCAAAACTGGACAACGTGATTCAGTAAAATGCTGCATCCTTGTGCTCACGTTGTCATTCTGAAGAAACTTTGGAAACAACTTATAAAACCTAAAATTGCCCACCACATTATAAAGGTAAATAATTACTTTTGTGCTTCATGGTATTAAAAGCTGTGGAAGCTACAGAGTCACAATACTATTCTTGCAAAAAACCCATTCCATAATCTCAGAATGGCAAAACTGTTTTAAACACAGAACTAAGTAAGAATTTGGTATATTTTCCATTAGTTTTTAGACAGCTTTTAAGTCTTTAAAAACTGGGCATCTGTTTGAGAAAATTAATCCTACCAGCTCTTTCTGTAGTCATCATTCACTAATTTTGCTCTCCAGTTTCTGGAATGAGCAAAATTTGAGTCATTAAAGTAACCTTAAGGAATAACTATAGAAATCTGATGAAAAAACTTGACTTTGTAATTTCTTTTACCTCAATACCTGGAATACAAGCTTCAGTTGCAGTAGTATGAATTTATTTTACAAGCTGGAATGTTAGGGTATTTCCTAATTACCAGGGCTCAATTCTGCTCATGAAGTTCTGTAAACTCTTGGATTTGTGTCAGGCTCATTTTGGCTAATAAATGGAAGCATGGATTATTGCAGTCTAGATCCTGAAGTCTTAGCTGTTTGAAATTTGCTTTGACTTCCTTGCTGAGGACAAAACTCATCACAAATTTCAGCATGAATAACTGAATCCTGATTCATCAGTACCATTTAACTGAAACACATGCTTGGTTTCTTTTAGAATTGAAAAGATTAATATTTCTTGCTGATAACTGAGGGAGTTTTCTTTCTACAACTACTTTTCTGCAGTAAAAGTTGGAATGAAAGGTTGCAATGAGAAGAAAAACTCACAAGCAAAAACACACCAAGAAAGAAAGTTTTATTATTTGCATTTTATTTTAATTTAAAAAATATAAATAAAAAAAGATTCCAAATATTCACTGGTTTCATTTATCTCAATTCCTTCATACTTCAGTGATAATGTGTCCTCTTTGACAACCTTAAATTAAGCAATTTAGCTCTTCTCACTATCTTTGTGTCTTTTTGGAGCAATAACTGTTCCTTCCCACCAACCATCCTGAAGCTGGAAAAACAAATTATTTTTCCCCCTGCTGACATTGAATATCACGAACTTCAGTGGATTTCTGATTATGTACTCAAGCTCAAGCAGTTTTCTTTCATTTTCAATTTTTTAGGACCTGTTTCTGTATTGCACATGCACCTTCCCATCTATGAATTCAAATCACAAATGTCCAATAGTGTTTGATGCCTGGGTCCCACTATGCCTCCTGTGGTTCAGCACAAAATTGCTTTTTTGTCTTCAAAATAGAATGAGAGCACAAACTCTTTCTTTTTGGTAGCCTAAATGCTGAAAAAAAAATATTAAAGAGCTGGAGGAGATTTTATTTTGAGATAGTATGTGTCAAAATGAACTTTCATGGTCTACTGATTCAAGAAAATCAAAATGTCATTGAAGGGAAGTGATATTTCAGTGTATGCAACTCATCACTTTATTTTACTGTATCTACCTCTGCATTTGACTCTGCATAGACTGAACACTAAAGTGTTTGGCCTTACGCAGAAACAAACGAAATGTAGTTACATGAAAAAGACTGGAAAACGACAAAAGTTAAAAAAAAAAAAGAGAAAATAAACATGCAAATCTAATGGAAGTCTCTTTTAAAAACAAGTGTTAAATATTACTGGAACTTCTTTTTCAATTGCACCACTTATGCTTGTTAAGACAATAAACTGCTGCTAAAAGATTTTCTCTTATGATTAATGAGTTCATTTAAATAGTCTCAAAATCCCAAACACTTAAGATGTGGAGTATAGCATTCAACTTTATATAACCTCTTTGTGCAGATAATATTAGTTATCTAATCAGATTTTACAGTCTTTCATATAATAAAAGAAGATGTGTTACTAGTATTCCAATTCCTATGAATTTTACTTTCATGTACATACTGAAACTTTTGGTATAATAAAATTAAATTATATTGGTGGGGTGGCTGACTGCGTTATTATAAGCATGTCTGTAAAGCAAATAAACAAGTATGCAGACCATGTGAATAGACAAAATCAGGGAGAGAAAGAGAAATACTTAAAGTCAAAAAATAATTTATTCTGAATGTCTTATTAGTGACTGAAAGTCAAAAAGAAAAAGCAAACCAAAACAAAACCCAACCAACCAACCCACCAACCAACCAACCAATCAGCTTTCAGTAGTTAAATAGCTTGACTTTTAGAGTAATTAGCACACTCCTTTTGGATTCAGTGGAAGTTATATCTGATTAGTGTTGGATGCCCTTTTAGTTTAACTGAATACTTCTATGAGCTTAATTTTTCACTTTTTTCCTGGTCTGGATTCTTAGTTAAGTACATAATAAGGATACAGGGACGTAAATGTAAACATGCAAGTTTGAAAATACTGACGTATTTTCTTACATTCATTTAATTATTTTCTGCGGGTTTTGATCTATTAAATTATAAATGTGCTTAAGTTCTCTGAATATTTGATAAATTTATGGAGCTTACCCCATCAAATTTTGCCACATAAAATATGTTGAATTGAAGCACTTGCCAGGATTTTGTCATCTTCTAGTACAAAAGATGTTATTCTATAATATACTTTGTTTCCTATAACTTTCCATAAGTTCTGCCATAGGCATATCTGGAAGTTGCAACTTGACTAAAGCTTCTCTTTCTCACCTTTCTATCTCATCTGGTCACTAGTCTAGATAGCCTTTTTTTGTGTGTCCCCAGCACTAGGTACAATTTTGTTGATTTATAGCAGGGAAAAAAGAATTAATATTTTATATCTTGTCAATTATTTCAGGAATTCTAAAAGACCACAGCTTCATAAATTGTTTGGAGCATGTGTCTATAAATCTGCAAATGCACAGAGACATAACCCACTGCTTAAGAGATTATGATCTTAGCAGCAGGTAACATAATAGACCACATCTTCTGAAAATGTATTTGTCTATCAATCTATCAACATAGTGAACTATATCTAGAAAGATGTTCAGCTTTAGATTTTAAATACATTTTACCTTTTCTTCTTACATGGAACTTATAACAGCCATTGTCTCACTGAAGAACAGCAAGCCATCTCTATGAAAAACATGTTCACATTCTAGATTAAGTAACTGCATGTAAAAAGTAAAAGAATTAAATCTGAGATTTTTAGTGATTAAAAATATTATATTGATTTCTTCCAAAAATTCAATAGTTCTATTTCTTTCAAAATGATACAGAAACAGGTGGTATTTGAATATTAATTATTGAAAATTATCTTACCTAATGTCGAGAAATAACATATACTCTTTTTGAAGGATAACCATTTTTGATGGCATATAGCATATTAATATTTAATAAAAAAGAGCTAAAAATATATTTTTTGTTTAAATTATGACATTTATATGAAGATATTTAATTTTCAGCAGAATTATATTCTCTCCCTTTCTTTGTATTGATAGATATATTTATATACATATAGACATAAAAATATTTAAAGACATTAGGGTAAAATTAAAACATTGTTTAGGCTGAGATGGTTTAGACTTTTTGACCCAAATCCAATTAATAATTCAATGAAAAGCTAAAAAAATAGACAACTATTTGCTGTGTCTGGACCATTGTAAATAAAGATAGAATAAACATTAAAAAGCAAAAAGAAAAAGAATGCCAAAAACCCCCATTGCTTTTTAAAAACTTTTTAATATCAAATATGCAGTAGTAGATTGGACATGTATCAGGAGTCATTAATTAATCCATTTGGGAATACTCCCATTTAGGCTGTCTGATGGGAGGGAATTTGTTTTGTAAGATTTCACATTTCTAGGTGTCTGAGTTTATAACACAGAAGAGATTAGAGTAATTTGTATCTGCTTACCAAAATGTACTTGTAGGGTATTTATTTTTTCATTGGGAATTAAATTATTTTCCCTGTGTTGCATGACAGTCCTATCTAGTCATGCAGAATGTATCCTAAACAATGGCAGTGTGGACAATTTTTTCTCCTGTATTCAATTGTTGTCTTCAGAATAGGGTGAAAGCTTATCTTCCACTGAGAAAGTGTGTTTGGAACCAGTGCACGTCTTCTGCAGAGCTATCGCTTTCCAGATCACCTTGGAATGAGAAACAGAGATTGTGAGAATTGAGTTGGCAGTAAAGCAACATCAACAGTTTTTGTAGTGGCATAAGGGTAAGGGTCCTGTTAGACAAGTCTGCTAAATAAAAGGTCATAAATCGATCCCTGTTTCTTAATCAAGCAGCTTTATACCACATTGCTCAGGGCCAGATCAGTTTTAAGATTTTTTTGGAAATAAGCCACTTCATATGTTCCAAAACAGGGTCAGAGAGAAACCTAATAAATAAGTAGGATAAAATACTTGTGTTTTTTTTTCTCTCAATGTTTTTCTTATTTTATTTTTTTTTCTACTGTTTTAACATAAAGAGTTTTAAAGGCATTCATTTGCAACAGAAGTGCACAGACGGTGCCAGTATTTTTTACAAAACACAAAACCACAAAAAAATCTACCTCCAAACACACACACAAACAAACCAAACACAAAAGAAAGTGCACACTGGAATATGACTCCTCATTGTCATGGTAGCCTTCAGCGCGGAATGATATTCCCAAGCTCTCAGAGGAGGGTAGGTGGCACCTAGGGATGAGTGTGGAAAACATGCTGTATGGGAAAGGTCCTCTAAAGGATTAAGTCTTTTTTTTTTTTTTTTTTT
>VZTH01012303.1:48770-69500 GCA_013397815.1 Aleadryas rufinucha
TTTTTTTTTTTTTTTTTTTTAATATTGTATAATTAAATAGCCCACTCACCTTGGTATTATTTTACTAAGTAATAGTACACTCTTTATTTTTGGTTCTTCTTTTAAACTTTTGTTGTATTATGTGCCTGCGAGCCCATGTACAAGCAGAGGCCCACCTGGTAGCAACATAAAGATATATGATTACCTTTACAGTTATTGAGGGATGTTAACAGTTTCCAAAAAAAACTAAGCACAAAAAGCCTCATTGGAAACCAGATGGCATAAATGAAGACAGATATTCTTTACAGTTTTAACATCACTTGAAAAATTTCGAACACTATTGATAGAGTCAGTGGGAAATATCAGATAACATTAAATGTTTTCATCCACCAAAATAAAAAAAGAAAATAAAGATCTGGACAGATAAATTGACAAAAGATGGACTCATGAATAGATGACCCTGTATCAAAGAGTATATTATTTATATTGAGCCTAATTTATTCATAACAAACTAGATTGAGACAGTTCTGACACCATATTAAGTTGGAAAGAATGTGAAGTGGAAGTCTACCACTCATGTTAAATTTGATGTTGTATACAAGAAGCAGATCCTTACATTTTACGAAGAAGTTATAGAATCCAGTAGTTTATAAAAAAAAATACTAATGAGGTAAAAGAGTGACTAGAAGAAACTAGAAAACAAGGTTCCTAACCTAACATTATCAAGGAACAAGAACAAGAGACAGAACAACTTCCAGAACAGCACTGGGCTGCAGTGGCATGGAGAAGTTTATGAATACTGGCCTAGTTTATTTTCACTATATGCACCATAATTTACATAAGCATATTTTGTATTTACCAATACAGACATCAAAACATAAGTGATAGAGTGTGTTATTTTAATAGGTCTCTAAAGTGGTTTTGGTGAATTAGGATATCTATTCAACTTCACTGTTAGGATCACTTTTAGGATCAGCTGTGGAGTGGATGAAAATATTTCATTAACCAGGTGGCCTGATTGGCATGTGGTAGGATTCTTTGGTGTGCAAAAGGTTTATAACCTTTTTTCAGTGGAAGACTTCTTTTCAAGTAATGATTTGCTATTTTTTATCTGTTATATTTATATTTTATATTAGTTGCAATTAAGAGTTTAGGAGGTTGCAATTTTACTTTAGTTATTGTCACCTAGTGAGATTGTTTTTGGAAATCAATATTGATCTGAAATTCTCCTCAATCCTGAATTAATCCATATCATTAAAGTCAAGCTTAACTTAGTGTTGTTTAAAAAGTGTTTTTCTGTCTCCAATTTTAACCATTCTGGTCTAGTCCCACTTAAATAGATTTTTTACCAGTGACAACATTAAGTATTCTAACTGATCTGCACAAATGTATCACAAACAATAATGGAAGGTAATGAATGGTGAATGAAACTAGTTCTCCTGCTTATTCTTAAAAATTTAGGCTTTGCATCAATCTTTTGAAATCCCATTGAGGTTTGTATTGGGTGCCAGATTTAATACAGACTTTTTCCTCCTTGTGTCACTAGCATAACATCTACAATCTACAAATATTTGTGAAGAGAACTTTACAAAAAAAGTGATTTGGTTCTGCAGGTTAAATGAGAATTACAGATATTATTTGCAAGGAGATAATTTTCCATCATTTTAGGAAGATGCTAAACCTCCTAGACTGTTTTTTGTCTGCTGTATTGTATTTCCAGAAGATACCTAGTTAGTTGAAATCACCTATAAGAAGAAGAGCTAGTGATCATGAGACTAGCCCCAGCTGCTTATAGAATATGTCTTGTCCCTAAATTATGTAGGCAATTGTGGGAAACACTAAAAAGGATAGAAGAACTTCTAAATGCGTGAGAAACAAAGGCAAGTTTTAAGAATAAAGCAAAAGATTTTAGGGAAAAGCTTTGGCTGCAAAAATATTATAGAAGATACAATTATACAACAGAGCAAGGACATTAAAACAATGGTTAGAGTCTCTAGGCCTAGCTGAGATAGCTTTTGGAGTTGCAAAAAATATGCTTAGCAAGATAGATAAGGTTAAGCTTAATAAAGGGATACTGTGCATTGTCATAAGGTACAAAGAAGCAAGTATTGTGTATAATGGATGTATATGCAATATAGAAGATTGGTTAAAACAGCTGTCTGTAACTCTTAGAATATTTGCTATTGGTGGAAAAACCTTTAAGAATGCTCTGTAACCAGGAAGTCCTGGTTTTTCCAGCGCAGCATGAGCTTGTAACATCTCTAATGTCTCAACTCTGTATATGAGACTGATAAAATAATAAAAGCTCGAGGAGCACCTGTCCTGGCTCCCCGTCCCATTTGAACTCGGCGGCAGGAAATTACCAACATAATGACAAAAAATACGAAGAAACAAAAGCATGAATTTGCTTCTTACTTTAAAGCTTTTTTTTGTATCAGCATCAAGCAGATACCTATTTTTGACAATTCTCTACTCCGTTAGCAGATGGAAAATCAAAATGCTGCTGTAAAAGGGAGAAAATAAAATAGTTAACTATAAATAAATCTACATCACTGCATATATGGTATAGAATGCACTTTAAAAGATGTATATTGGGTTAGTGTGGCAAGGTTTGGCAGTGTAAAGGGGTGGCTGTTGGTGTCCCGGCCAGTGTCCCTGACACCGGCCGGGCTGGCCCGACATGCCCGGCGATACGAACAGAGAGGACTCCGTGTAGGTTCCAGGAGAGCTTTACTCCATGGCGAAAGGCTGATGCGAAAGAGAGCTGTGCCCAGGGAGATTCAACTTTTCCCGGGCTCCGGCACAGAACTCTGTGCAGGGGGGTGGGACATAGGCGGGACCCCAGAACACAGGGGAGAGGGGGGCAGGGCGTTCTGCCAGCCAGGGGAGCAGAACTGGGGGTCTGTCCCTTTGGGGAACCCTGTCATGGATCCTACAGGTGGCCACCTGAGAAGCTCTTTGTAAACCATAGAGTGTGGGAGCTACTCACACTGGAAAAGTTCATGGAGGACTGTTTTCTGTGGGACAGAACTCGCACTGGAACAGGGAAGTAATCCTCACACTGAGGTGGAAGCAGCAGCAGAGCAGAAGAGACAATGTGTGATGAAGTGACCATAGCTCTCATTTCCCATCCCCCTGCTCTTCTGGGAGTGAACACACAGAGAATTGGGAATAAAGTTAAAGTCAGAAAGAAGGCAGTTGTGGGGGTAAGATGTTTCAAAGACTTGATTTCATTTTTCATTGTAAGGCTCTGATTTGATTGCTAATCAATTCAATTAATTTTCCCAAGTCTATTATCCCTATGACAGTATGAGGGATGATGAGTGACCTCTTCCTTTCCTTACCTTGATCCATCAGCCTTTTCTATATTTTCTCTCCTCTGTCTGACTGAGGAGGGGGAGTGACAGAATGGCTTTGCGGGGCACCTGGCATCAGCCAGGGTTATACCTCCACATTCTAATCAATGACAGGATGCTGAGTACATGCATGCAACAGGAATTAACTAAAGTGCTAATTTTTAATGAGCATTTGGATATCCATAACAATAGAATTAAAATTCCCTGAAATTATTTGTTTTACTATATAAGTTGTAGAAGTTATATCAGAGAAATGAAGAAACAGGTATCGGCAATTGGAAAGTATGTTAGGTACTTTTTCAAGATTAAATTCAAACTAGAACCAGTGAATGAGCTAATTCTTTCCTTATAACCCTACAATATTTTAAATACCAATATCATTTTGCAAACATTTAAGTGGGAAGTGCAATATTCTTAATAGTGAGGCTTCAGTTTTATAGTCTCTTCTTTCATTATCTGTGATGAAAATAACTTCTATAAAGAGGTCATCACTTTCCACTGTCCCTTTACTCCACTTTCAGACCTTCAATTGAATGTATTTAATTTTTTTTCTTCATATGTGAAGTCTGGTATAATATCCGTTTAGCAGTATCTTCTGATTGTGTTCCAGGAATGAATAAAAGCATCAAGTTGTAGTTATAAGATAGTGAGGAAATTAGATAAAAATGGATAACCATTTTAATAACAGAGGTTCAGATTATTTTTTGTAATTCACAGTAGAATGCAACTTGATGGCCTTTCTTTGGCAACTTAAACTATAATATGACAAAATATTAATATGACAAAAATATTAATATGACAAAATACAAATGAAAATATAAAAGTAATGGTATTTTATAAGATCTCAGCTATTTGGGAATTTTTGATAGTTAAGATAAGAAAAAATTTGAAGGAAACTGCTCAGGAATCTTTCATCAAGTAATAAATATAATTTTTAGAATTCTAACTTAATTTGCCTCTATCTCTATTCACGTATACACACAGGCACATAACTGTATCAAAGGCAAGATTAGAACTGAATGCCTTTTATTTTTAATTACTGAACTAGTGATTCAAAACTGGATAACTTCACAGATAGAGAAGATAGAGAATTTATGTTAAGGAGCTGACAATTCCCAGTGAAATTCAGAACCCAATGTTTTTTCTTCCTAGTCTATTTACATCAAATCCAGTCCACTCTAGCACCGAGGAGGAAGTGGATGTTGGTGAGTCCTTCTCCAAATCTGACAAGCAGCAAATTGGAGCCCACACTGCAGAGGCAGATACTCAAACACATGCACATGCACACAGAGAACATCAGCTTGGCTCATCACAGAGCATTGGTTTAACAGCACCCAAATAAACACCAATTGCTCTCACATAAATATGAACACAGACAGCAGCACAGGGCTGTTCATCTTTCCAGCAGATTAGGACTGAGGGTCATTGGTGGATGCACACATCCTTTCAACCCAAACTATCTAGATTTAGCAGCCAGCGATAGACAAAGATCCATGAAATATCAGGATGACATTATTTAAGTCTTCTTAACATCCATGCCCAGATCCCAGATCATTTATATATCATTGGCTCAAGGGCTGGTTCTTTTTCCAGATGTGGGTCTCCTGCTCACTGTCTGGTCATTTGTTAGCGAATTACACATACACACAACAGCTGGCTGTATCAGTCTGTATCTCCAGCTGCCAGCACCTAAACCTCTCTTCACACATACATATTATGACTGAGATCACACAAAACCCAAGTTTGCAACATGATTTAATAAGAAGACAGGACAGATTGCAGTGATCAGGGGCAGGGTTCAAACAGAAAAATGTGCTTGCTTACAGTTGACCAGCCATTTTTACTCTTCTCTCTGTTTTCCCATGCTTGTTCTTTGTCCATATACCTTGATCCTTCCACTCTCCTATCCTTGCTACCTCTCAAATAACAATGTGTCAAAACCTAATTTTTTTTCACTGGTCCCAGTTTCTCTATATATATTTCCTATATCCATACCCAGATTTGGTGTTTCCAATACCATTACCAAGGCAATTTCAGTCTTCCATCATATCACCAGTGGGATTACATGAGATTCTCCTCCCCAATGCCGTGTGCCTCCCTGTATTGGGTCTGGCTGGGATGGCGTTCATTTTCCCTTAGCAGCCCTCACAGTGCTGTGCTTTGCATTGGTAATACACCAGTATTTTGGCTACTGCTGAGCAGAGCAGGCACATCAGTGCTGTCTCCCCAGCATTCCTCCTCAACAAGGGGCTGTGGGTTGGCTAGATCCTGGGAAGGGACACAATCAGGCCAGCTGACCCAAATTAAACAAAGGGATTTTCCACACCATATTATCTCAGCTCAGATATAAAAGCTGAGGGAAAGAGGAGAGAGGAGATTTCGCTGTTTGCAATGTTCGCCTTCCTGAGCAAGTATTACACGTGCTGAAACCCTGCTTCCTGGGAAGTGGCTGGGTGTCAGTTGCTGATGGGAAGTGGAGAATTATTTTTTTCCTGTTTGTGCAGGCAGACTTTCACTTTTGCTTTAGTAGACTGCTTTCTCAAAATCTACAAATAGTTTTCCATCTTATTTTTTCTCCCCTATCCAGCTGGGAAGGGGGAGTGATAGAGCTGAATTTCCATCTTGAATGTTTCACAAGGACAGAATTTTCAATGTGTTTAGAAGCTTCTTGATATATTTTTGCAATACGCCCTGTACTTGGACTTTTTTCTCTCTAAAATCATATTCTTAAAGAAGAATACTGCAATTAAAATATGATTATATTGCAATTTCAGACAGGTTACCCGGTGATCTTCAGTAATCATTAATTAGTAATTAATATATTTTTTCCTGATCTATAATTTATTAATACAGCCAGGGAGTTAGAATCAGTTATGCTAGCCTTTCTTAGCCAAACATTATACAACTAGCCAAAGCTAATCACAGAAGCTTCACTTGAAGTAATGTAGTGTTAATAAATGCCTTTTGTTCCTTCAAGTGCACACATTTTCATATTGTGCTATGACAGTAAATACAAATAGTCAAAAATTCTCCAATGGCATGATAAACAAAAGATGAAAAGCCACAGTTGTAGTGGGATAATTTTTTTTCTTATTCTGCTGTTGTTTCCTGAAAATTAATGAATTTTAATAATCATTAGCAAAGAATAGATTTTTTTTTTTGTGGTTGTTGGTGGTATTTTGTTTGGTTTGGGGTTTTTTGTCAGTGCTGTTGGAGCTTTTTTATTATTTGAAATGTTCCTCTTAAATGCAAATAATTGCAAACGAAAAAAAAGGAACATTATAAGACTCTCTCTTTTTTCCTATATGCTGGCTGGAAGTAGAATGTACATGAAACACATTTTTTCATATCTTTACACTAATGGGATGGTTTCATAAACAAGAGTTTATCAATGATAGCTTTCATGCGTTACTGTAATAAGTTGCCTGTGGAAATATATTTTAAGAGGGAACAGAAGAGTATCCAAGAAAAAAGAAAGGACCAATGAAAAATTTATATATTAAAAATGTAAGAACAGAAATAAAATATTTTTGTATTTTCCATCAAGTATTTGAATCACAAAATTTATCGTCCACAGACCATTAGTTTAAAAAGAGGTTTTTGAACTATATGTCAATCTTACTCTTCAAATGAAATCTTTCTTAGATTAAGTTCATTCTGATTAGCTGAGGCTTTATGATGCCTTAATGAAATTAATACAAACTGCTTTTCGGGAATCATAAACATGTAACAGAGATTCAGTGACAGTGATTCAAAGTGACAGTGACAGAGATTCAAACACAGAGATTCATAAACAGTGACAGAGATTCAAAACAAAACTGAGTTCATTACAAACCCTGTACTTTTAGATATCTCAAGGAGGGATATAAAAAAACCCACCCACAAAACCAAACCCCAACTTTTCTTCCCCTGTGTTTGGACAGTTTTTGTCTTATAGTTTCAGAAACAGGAGAGAACTTTCAATAGTCATGATGAACGTCCCAAGAAAATTGCCAACACTATTAGACAGTTATAGTATTTCTGACTAAGACAAATTCTCCAAACTTCGTTAAAACTAATGATTTTAAAAGACTTCTTCCAGCATGGTTAAATGCATTACATATGTTATGTATTGAAGGAATTTCCTTCCTAACTTACCAAGGGATCAATGCTACATCTGTATTTACATTTCGTGCCATGGCGAGATAAGCTGGATTACTGGGCCTCTTCTTCCCAAAGACAAGAAAATCATTACTACATTTTAGTAGCCAAACAGAAACACGACCTGAGAGTTTAGTACCTTATATATGGATATAATGAACTGTGTTGCTTTCATGTGGCAAAGTTTTGGAAGTGGGGCAGATTGCAGGGGTGGCTTCTGTGAGAAAAGGAGCTGTCTCCACGTCACACTGAGACAGTTCTAACTTGAACAGGGACCCACTGCTGTCCAGAGACAACCAATGATGTTGTAAGTTCCTCTGTCATAACATATTTAAGAAAGGCTAAAAAACACTGTGCAGCAGCTGTGAGAGAGCAGAGAGATGTGAAAGAAACAGCTCTGCAGACATCAAGTTTGGTGTAGAAGGAAGGGGAGGAAGTGCTCCAGGCATGGAAGCAAAGATTCCCTAAAGTCTATGGAGAAGACAATGGCAAAGCAGCTTGTGCCCCTGCAGGACCTCGAGGACCACAGTGGAGCACCAATCCATCCTGCAGCCCACGGAGGATCCCACACCAGAGCAGGCTCCTGGCAGGACATGAAGCTTGTGGAGAGGAGCACACTCTGAAGTCAGTTTTCTGGCCAGAACTGTGCCGCCCTGTGAAGCACCCACACCAGAGCAGACTGCTCTTGAAGGTCAGCATTCTGTGTCAAGGACCCCATGATGGAGCATGGCAACACAGCGAGAAGAAAGGAGAGGCAAAGTGTTAACATAATTACCACAATTTTATCCTACCCTATATCCTACCCTATTTTTACCAGCAATAAATTAAATTTATCTCCCCCAAATCTGCTCTGTTCATGATGATGAGAAATAGGTCAGCATTTTTCTGTCCTTATCATCACCCATGAGCTTTTCCATCTTATTTTCTCCCTACCTTGTTAAGGATGGGGAGGAAGAGAGTAACTGGGGGGAGAAGGGAGGGTCTGAATGCCAACCAAGGTTAACCACCACAATGGGATTAATTTCATGTGGTAATATGTCTGTACTGTGTGCCATGTAATTATTTTCTCCAACATTATTCTTTAAGCTGATTTTAGTTGTGAGATCTGAGACAGTCATCTTGTTAACATACACTGTGCCTGCATTGTTTAGCTTTATTATCAGACTAATGACATGAATTACTTTGTGAATGTAATGATTAATTATTAAGGCTTATGGATTTATAGACAATTAAAACATTTAATACTTTGAACTTTTCAATAGTATTCTTAAAATATTAATAGTTGTCAATTTCTTTACATACATTCACAGTCATAATTGTATTCTATGGTCACTCAGGAGTAAAACTAAAATTATGGACTACACATCTTGAATTATTGCTGCATTACACGACCTGTAACACAGCCATCACTCTCCTTAAACAAAACAAACTCAAAATTTGATTTTCTTTTAAAAAGATGCAGTTATTTCATGCTGTAGTTTGAAATTTAAAGCACAACCCCCCACAAAATTTTATTGACTAGATTTGCATTTACAGCTCTCTGGATTTTGTGTTAAACATGTTGACTAATAAATATTTAATTAGCAGTAAAGAGTTAAAAAATTTCATAGTAGTGTAGTTTTATTATTGAATGCATGATAAACAAGTTCTCAAGACAGTGAATCGTGGCAATCGTGATTACATTTACTAAAATGAATAAAATTGTTAATATTTCAAGAGAAATTTTGTAGTTAAATGGTTCAAGTAAGGAAAATTTAACTATACAAGTTAATCTTTAATAAGCTGAGTAGAAAATTCAAAACATGCAGTTGAACGTAATATTTTATTTGCTTCTGTCTCTGTGGGTTGAGGGGGTTTTGACTCTGATAAGTGACATGTGAGAAGTCTCTCATAAGAGGCTTCTAAGCGTTCACAACTTCAATATGCCTGCATTTCACACAGTATATTTACTTAGTATGCATCAGTCATTTTACAGTACTTTTCCCCTCTGATAACATGAACTTCTAGGTGTTTCAGTCAATTTGATTCTGGATAGTCTTTCCAAGGCTAATCCTGAGAAAGTGGGTGATTCTGCTGCCTACCATTACAGAAGCACTGGGTCATGGGAGCACTTCTCTGTCCAATCTAAAGAATTCTGCTGAGGCTCTTTGTTCTTCATTGCACTTCCTTTTCAAACATGAGGCAAGTTACAGCTAGGTGCAAAAAGGGCTGTCTCATTATGCATTTCAAACTGGAAGCAACTGCTTTGATCAACAAACCCCCAAAGCTCTCTGTGTGATTATGGCCTTCACTTAATGTGTCACAACAGCATATAGAAAATTATATATGGCGTTTATAAGCTAACTCTGAAGTCTATGTGGGAAGTCTGGATTTTACCACACTGTTTTGTCATCTGTAATGTTTAATCTTAATTATGTACTTCAAACGTGTAACAGCTTGTTTCAAAGATTCCCTGGGCATGTGTCTGAACAAAAGTTTGACAAATTTTGCTGAAAAAACACCTGATAAAACAGTGATATAATAATACTAGTAAAAATAATGCTCTGAATTTACATGCTGCTTTGCATTTAAGTAGCAGTGCAGGGATATTACCTAATTAACTTTCCTAACATATCTTTTGAACAAAAACTAGTGTTTTCTTTTTACGTAACTTATCCAAGGTTATAAGCAGTTTATCACAGATGCATCTACAGATTGCTTTATCTTATAGTTTGGGCTACTCTTTTTAGAAAAAAAAAAGCATACAACCCCTCTCCTCACTTGAATCCATATTTAATACGTTTTCCTGAAATGACATTTCAGTTCCGTACATGCCTCTTAAAAATTCTGAATTTCCCTAAGAATTTGTGGGGATCTAATTAAGATAAAAAAGTCTGAGTTCACAATATGTGCAAGCGGACTTTCATGAACGAAGGTTAAAAGCTTCCTTTCTAAAATATGTGGTTTCTCTAGCCAGGTGAAATGATGTCCATGGCAAGAAGTATTTAAGCTAATTAAGTCTTTTTGGCATTATGTTGACATATTTAAGAGTATGGAAATCTCTGATTGGGGTAAGGACTCCAGAGAAAGCAGCTCCTCTGAGGTACTGGGAAGTTTACACTCTTAAAAATCCTCTTTTGGTTTTGGGACTAACTCAAACTTTTCTGTTGGAGGTATAGCTGGTGTGTTTGTTTGGCTGACAGATGGAGAGAGACTTTTTACTAAGGCCCACAGTGACAGAACAAGGGCAACGGTTTTAAACTGAAAGAGAGTAGGTTCAGACTGAACATAAGGAAAAAGTTCTGTTACTGTGAGGGTGGTGAGACACTGGAACAGGTTGCCCACAGAAGTTGTGGGTGCCCCGTTCCTGGAAGTGTTCAAGGCCAGTTTGGATGGGGCTGTGAACAATCTGGTCTAGTAAAAGGTGTCCCTGCCCATGGTCAGGAGGTTGCACTAGGTGACTGTTAAACGTCCCTTTCAACACAAACAATTTTCTTATTCTGTGAGTCTATTTGTAGCTAATAAATATTTTACTTCTACAATATCATATTGGTTTACTTAATTGTTAGGTTTAACCCCAAATGACAACTAAGTACCACACAGCCTGGTGGGGGAGAGAACTGGAAAGAAAAGATAAACCTTGTGAGTTCAGATAAGAACAGCTTAATAATTGAACCAAAAAATAGTTTTAATAGTAATTATAACAATGATATAATTACTAATAAAATAACATTAATACTAAATATTCTATGAATAGTAATAATAATAATAATGAGATGGGGCAAGAGCAACAGAACCCAAAAGAAATAAGTGATGAATAATACCATTGCTCACAACCCACTGACCAATACATAGCTCATTCCCAAAAAGTGATGGGCTGCCTTCCGGGTAACTCCTACAGTTTCTATATTGGGCATGACATTCTATGGTATGGAATATCCCTTTTGCCAGTTTGTGTCTTGTGCCCTTGCCATGCTCCCTCCCAGCTTTTTGTGTAGGTCCTCACTAGCAGAGACACTGAAAAGTCCTTGACTGAGGGTAAGCACTGCTTAGCAACAACCAAAACAGCAGGGTGTTATCAACATTCTTCTCATAGTAAAGCCAAGAAACACAGCACTGTACCAGCTACTAAGAAAAAAATGAACTCTGTCCCAGATGAAACCAGGACATTAATATTGTGAAATGTCTCCCTCCTTGTGTGAGCTACTAAATAACACAGAGCCAGTATATGACTACATAAATATTTATAGAAATAGGGGTATGTAAGTAAGCTTTTTGCCTCAGGTGGTCCCTGTGGCAGACAGTGCTAGTATCCAATTTAAGTGAATGTGGTATTAATATACGCTCTCTATCTGTGGTAGCTCCAGGCATTGACAATAACACTCATCAAGATTTAGTAGCATCTGTTTCCTGTTATTAGGATATGCATTACAAGACACTAATTTGGTTAGTCATTTCTTAATTAGAATTACTTGACTTTTTTTCTGAAATTTACAGAATTATGACATGATTGTTGAAGGAACATTTTGTTATTTCTTTTATCCAATGAGTCCTGTAAGTTACATAAATAGTTTTTTAAGTTTACCTCCTAACTACTGCAAGCAACAGCTTCATATTGTCAGTGTAATGGCTGAGAGGGTGCTCTCCATCCATGGATGGAATACCATAAACCAAGTGATTAAGTCACATATTGATGCTTGCAAACTTTTGTGAGCTCTGCATATCTGATGCTTGAAAATATGGAAAAGCAAGGCTTTTCTCCTTTGATGATTTAGCTTGCCATTTAAGCTTATCCTTGTGTCTTACTGTTCATTTCTTGATGAATTAAAGAGAAATTTCAGATAGAGTCATGTTGACTGAGACTCCTACTCTTGCAAAAAATAGAATGCCTGTCCAACCCCAGTGTCTGGCTCTTGGTTTAACTTATCCTGGTCTCTACAGTCAATCACTCAGTGTCAGGAATAAGGACAACTCTTGTTTTAATTAAAAAAAAATATTGTTTATTACAAAAAAAAAANGGGCCCATGGTACCCAGACACTCACTAGTTCTAGATGCAGCACCATGAACACCTTGTGACCCAAGGTCTCCAACCAGTTTCTGCACTCAGACCTCCATATACACACACACACACATGCACACACACAGGATGGAGTTTCCACTCACCCAGGCTGGGGGTCAGAAATGCACAACTCTACAGACACTGCTGAACAAGAACAGGGAAAACAAGTGTACTGTTTTGTTTGTTTACGACAAGTCCCTCTTATTACCTTATTCCTTCCTTTTCCCATCTTTGTTCCTCTTCAAATCACCTGAATTATTTCATTTTCCCACTTCCGTTTCCTTCCCTAAGAATCCCACAAGAAGTCTTGGGCATTTCAGTCATTAATTGGTCCTCCTTTGTGTCCCATATCCACAGAGAGCATTCCCCTCCCAGTCAGTTCTACAGGGGCTTTAGTGTTGACTTGTTGGGTTTCACACTAGGACTGAATTGTCTGAGACGGTCCTGAGATGAGCCTATATATGGTGTTCCTTCCTCTGAAATTTTAATTTGGGGTTCTCCCTGATATTGCACCCCTGTCCTCCTCTGGGCTTGTGAGGCTCATGGCTCTCCTGTGCTGGGCCTATCCTAGCCAGGGCAAGGTATTGTTTTGTCTTCCCCATCTGCCATTGTCTCTTTGGATTCATGTGTTGGTATGCAGACAAGCTTTTATCATATAACCCAATAATGTAAATGTAAACATATACAAATAAGCTCTCTGGATAGCTAATAGAAATCTAGTCTTTATGGTCAGTGAAGAAAGCAGAGATATTCAGCTTACCAACTGAAGTGTCAGCTAACTAAACCTCCTTAATCTTATTTACTGTTTGAGCAGAGACTTGACCCATTTTCTGAAAATCTGAATTTAGTTGCTTTTGAGAGACCACAGGATATCGGTCATTCACAAATGACTGGCAGGAGTGACATGGGATTTCTGGGATACCTGTGCTCTTCAAAAGCAGCAGCCATCAGGCAGGCAGGGTAGCTTTTAGATTTTTCAAGTGAAATTTTGACTGGTTCACATAGTGAAAGTAGTGCTATTATTTTCATTTCTATTACATGAGTTACAGTTCTAATAGACAACAGAAAAAAAAATTCTTCATTTTCTTTTGTATATTTTTGTTGGTGGCTGCTAAAAATAGGTTTCTCTGAAGAACTACATGGGTAGACAAGTGTAGTGAATCAGCAGTGCATTAAACTAGGGCAACGAAGCACAAGGATTGCTTTCTTCAAATAAGCTTCTAAATGTAATTTAGATTTTGTTAGCTAGTAAATAGGTTCCGGCAGAACTGATACAGCTGAACCAATATCTAACATCAGTTCACTGAAGTGTGGCTGTCCTCCGGGGTTCCAAATGTCAACATAGCAAAGCATTTTATGAGCAGGATGAAGTGAACAGAATTCATCTGTATTCTGGACAGCTGTATCAGGCATGACTATTTTGTCTACCTGAATCCTTAATAGATGTTTTCCCTTCACATCTGCACATCAAGGTACTTTTCCAAGGTAAGAAGCCTGGGACCTATTTCAATTTGCACACACTGTCCTTGTAATTGTTAATTAACAGCGCAGTTTCCAAGTAGTTGGACACCACCTTTTCTCAACATTCTATTTCCTAGTGGGTGCACTGCTACATAATTAGCAGAACACAAGAATTCAAAAGGATGTTAGGAAAAAAATGCTAAAAATTAAAAAACAAGGGTTTTAATGAAAATATTAGCAAAATTATCTAAATGTTTTGCTCTCAGTTTGGTCTTTTTGATCAACAGAAACTTTTGATCAAAGTTTAATATTTCACCTTCCTAAAAGGACAGAGTCCATCAGTCTTTCTTAAAGAGAAGGTATAAAAACTTTTAAACATAATTAAGAAAAACATTAATTTTAAAATTCTAAAACCAAATGTTTTGCCACTAACTGGACTCCTTTTTCAATACAAGAAAAGATTAAGTTAAACTGCCCATCTTAGATCTTATTTAAATGATAAGTAAACCAAAAAATTTGGTACTGATATGAAATTAGATAAATGAGGTTTTTTTCAGCCAAAACCTGCATTTCACTCTCTACTTTCCTTCCTTCCTTCCTTCCTTCCTTCCTTCCTTCCTTCCTTCCTTCCTTCCTTCCTTCCTTCCTTCCTTCCTTCCTTCCTTCCTTCCTTCCTTCCTTCCTTCCTTCCTTCCTTCCTTCCTTCCTTCCTTCCTTCCTTCCTTCCTTCCTTCCTTCCTTCCTTCCTTCCTTCCTTCCTTCCTTCCTTCCTTCCTTCCTTCCTTCCTTCCTTCCTTCCTTCCTTCCTTCCTTCCTTCCTTCCTTCCTTCCTTCCTTCCTTCCTTCCTTCCTTCCTTCCTTCCTTCCTTCCTTCCTTCCTTCCTTCCTTCCTTCCTTCCTTCCTTCCTTCCTTCCTTCCTTCCTTCCTTCCTTCCTTCCTTCCTTCCTTCCTTCCTTCCTTCCTTCCTTCCTTCCTTCCTTCCTTCCTTCCTTCCTTCCTTCCTTCCTTCCTTCCTTCCTTCCTTCCTTCCTTCCTTCCTTCCTTCCTTCCTTCCTTCCTTCCTTCCTTCCTTCCTTCCTTCCTTCCTTCCTTCCTTCCTTCCTTCCTTCCTTCCTTCCTTCCTTCCTTCCTTCCTTCCTTCCTTCCTTCCTTCCTTCCTTCCTTCCTTCCTTCCTTCCTTCCTTCCTTCCTTCCCACCTTCCCACCTTCCCACCTTCCTTCCTTCCATTCCTCTTGATCCTCTGCTCATTCATTTTCTATTTCTGTCTCTGACCATCCTGTACCCAAGTCTTTAGCTACACTGCCAAGAGGCTCAGCTTTTGTGTCTTATGAGAAGAAGGCAGTGAGTTAAAAGTGGGCTTGATTTTGTGTGGTGCTGCTTGGCTGTGTCCAGGCTCTGCCTGTGCTATCAACTGCCTGGACAAACGCCTGCAATTGGGGAGCATTTCCCTCACTCCACTTCTGATTGGTTTGCAGGGCTCACTACATGAATTGGAAGAGAGTAGGGAGTGTAGTGAAAATGTTTATTGCCTGGGGAGGAAAAATAATTGGGACTTGTACTGGCTGGGTGCCTTGGCACATCAACAGCAGTGACCATAGTTAAGAGAATGTTTGGCAAGGTTTTTACTGTTAGGCTTTTGAAATACATGAAAAAGCCTTCACGGCTGATGAGCCAAAAACACTACTAAGCTATGAACATGAAAAAACCCTAAAACCTAAACCAACAAACAAACAGATTTTCCACAAAATAATACAAGAAAAAGAATTAATTTAGGCTGTTGTAATTCAATATAAAGAATGCTATTACTCCAAAATTAATTTTGCACAGAAAAAAAAAAAATTGTAATGCTCCCACAGAGATAGGTTACCTATATACATTCTTCTTCTGGAGACAGCTGTCATTTTACTTACACTTCATTACTGCCTTTAAATTTAAATACATATAAAATAATTTACCTAAATTTACATAAATTTGTACATTTAGTCTAAACTAGTCATCTACAGTACTTCTACAGTCAATGAATAAAGAACAGCATCTTTGGAAAATCAATGATTCTACCTGGTTTAGCCATCTAGATGCCTTTAGACATTAGTCTTTCTTTTCATAGATGAGAAAGTCTTGATGAACCATATTATGGTACCATATCAGAACCATGATTCAGTACTGCAGAGTAAAAATAATATGAAAATTAGTATCATCACTACCAGAATAGCAACAGGAACACTTTTTGCCATGCCATACTAAATTCTCTCAGAGTCTTTCCCCAAGTATGCTTTTTCTATGTTGATATGCTTTCTCTTACCAGGACCACCGTCTTTGCTTCAACAGAATGAATGAAGTAGAAATAGGCTTTTCTTCCCTGTCTCTAGTGTCATTCCCTCTCCAAAACCTCAAGAAGCAACACTGTTACATATTCAGTCAGTAATGGTCTGCTGAGGCATAGGCAATTTTAGTGAGTGCATACAGTGAAGTCTTTCAACTCCAGAAACTCAAGAGAAACCTTCACTGAAACATCACTGACATCACAACGTTTGGTCATACAAAATTCCTTTGTATGGCATCGCTGTCATTATTGATACTATACTGTCCATGTGAAGACTGTGAAGAAAGTGTTGCATGAAGGTCTTATTGCCTTTATAAAATCATGGCTCAGGCCTGTTACTTCAGCTAAACAGAAAAGGGCTGTGGGAAAGAGACACAGCTGAATTAGGGGTAGAAAAACATGCTGCGTGACTGTCGCGTGCTCACATTGTGGTGTATGGTGGTTGGTTGAATTACATTTGTTGTGCTCTAAAACTAGGTAAACTGATAACTGGCTAACTGCTTAAAAGGTCTGGGATTTTGCAATTAAGGGCTCTCCTTTGCACCTGCCTGGGGGCTCCGTGTTGCTTCCTATCGCAACAAGAAAATACTATGATGTGTTTAAACTATGCCCTCCCAGGTAGCTAAAAATAGTTGCAGAACACCTGCTGTAGTCAACAGCACAGAATTTATTACGAACCAAAGTATTTCTGAATCTTCATCTAGAATATTTAGTAAGAACATCCAATAGCTAGTAACTATTCCAACAGAGCTCTAAGAGCTCTTGATGAAAATAAAGACATCCTAGCAGATTTTTTTCATTCTAATCCACAACCTATGTCATGTTTCACCAAGTCCCAAATGAAGGTGAAATTATACTTTTTCCAGTGCCCTTTGATATACATTTTGAAGTTGTAGAAATACCTACTGGTCATGTTTTAAGGGAACACTAAAATAATTTCTGTGAAAAGATGACTAGGCAAAGCAATTATTCCTGTCACATAGTATGTATTCTGAAAACTCTTTTTCTAGGTTTTATGAATCTCTCACTGAAATTCTATCCTATCTAGAAAATTCTATATGGTGTTCCAAAAATATGCAAATTATATATTTTTTTAAATTAATTTTCCTATTTTTACAGGATTTTTCTGAGAAGCTAGGTTTTTATTTTTAGGTTTTATTTTCTTCTGTAACATGTAGTCATGAGAGACATGCTTCATCTACAGAGACTCAAAAGGTTAAAAACCCAACAATTTGGCTCAGCCATTTTTATTTCCTTTCAGTAATGCTTCCTGCTTCATAGTGTGTATCTGTAACCAGTGTCAATGTGTAGATAACAGTTGTGTATATGCCACTAAAGGGCTGAAATGTTCTCAGAAAAAACAGTCTTCAGTACAATACCTAAAAATAATTAGAGCTGTTAGAAAAAAATCTGAGGGAAAAAAATCCTGAATTTAAATTAAAATGTTTTCCAAGACTTCTGAGCATGTAGGTGCACTATATGAAAAACAAAGTCTTGTTAACCCACCAGCCCCCTAATTAGCACAAGAAAAGCTGAGTTTTCTGTGGACACAGAAAAGCACAACTTTGTGAGGAAGGTTTGAAACTATTGAGAGTTCATTGTATTTTCAGAGTCAGATTGATCCTTGACAGTTGCATTGTATAACAGTCTAACAGTCTCATAAACAGTATAACTAACTTGTGTCAAATTAATCAACAATGAACATTATGTGATGCTTTAGTATTTCTTCTTTTTATTTTTTTTTTTTTTGGAAGGGGGAAAGTGATTATAATTTACATGTCGATTTCAATGTAAAAATAAATACATTTTAAAAACTAAGCTCCTCTCTGAGACTTTTTTAAAAAAAATAATATGTACCTTATGCATATTCCTTCCAGTCACGACCAGAATAAATTTTTCTCATATTCAGACATCTAGTAGAGCCCCCCTGACATGAGCAGAGACATTTTCTACTAGATCAGGTTGCTAAGAGCCCCATCCAGCCTGGCCTTGAATGTTTTTAGGGACCTCAGAGACAGCTATAAACCTCAGCTCCTTTTGTTACCTGGGCTATCACTGCAGTCCTGAATCCAGTTCAGCAGTAGGTCAAATGCTGGTGCTGCCTGTTGCGTTTTGGATAAGCAGCACAAAATGAATGAGTTCTCTCCAACACTTGGCAATGACATGGCTCCTGGTACATTTGCTGACAGTTTCTGGGCACACAAAATGGGTTTTTTCTTTTCAGTCTCACCAGGGTGGAGCTGAGGTCCTATTGCAAAAGTTATTGCTTGATCTGCCTCTGTTTGTGGAAGAACAAATTTAGATCTCTTTAGGGCTCTGAATTCTACCTAAATTTCTTCATAACTTCCCCACAGTTTGACTGGATACTTTTCTAGCTCATGTGCCATTGTCTGCCAAATGTTATTTTCAAGGCACTTGCTGCTATTCAGCCACTAAATTTTCTTTATCTTTAAGGTAGACTGCCTTTACAGTTCCAGCTGTCTTGACAGGCTGGGTTTTGATGGTAACCTGAAGATATAATTCTCACATCATCCTTATCTTCTTGCTGTCCTGTGATTTGACAGAGGAGAAAATTAACTACAAAACAGCTCCTGCAGTGACTAACATATGTAACCAATTTACCTTAATGAAACTACAAATTTCAGAGAATATATGTTTTGGATCATTAGTTGCCACGGGATTACCTCATGGTGGTAATTTACTGAATAAGGACACACCTTACCTGTTGTAGTCAGGTCAGCAGATAACCCCTATCAGAGTAGCAAAGGCCAGCATGGTTATTAATGTCTGTGTAGAATGATAAATTTGTGCAGAGGGGAACGGCATCCATCCTTTGAGGACTCTGCTGTTTGAAAGTGAGGAATTCACAGGAATAAGCCGGGGTTCCACAAGAATATTTGTGCTGGGAAGCACATTCACAGTAAGCAGTAAGGTTTATAGATTTAGGAGGAAAAAAGAAATCTAAGAGAAGGTGTGGTAGCTGAGATATTGAAGTAATGTAAATGAATGAGTTTCCATAAAGAAGGGGTCAAATACGGTTCAGTCAACTTCCTCCACTGTGAACTGATATTAGTTTAGTTTTTTGTTATAGATTATAAGAGTTTATACCAAGGGATGTGTCGCGTTCCACTGCGGGGAACTGCCAGGAGTTCTTTTAAAAATGGATGGTCGGGAACTAAATGAAGCCAAACGAGGCAAACCTTGTATCTGAGAACCGTTTATTGATAACAAAACAAGAAGGAAAAGGAGTTGCCTGAGCGAAAGAGGGCTAGAAGAGACAGAAAAGAAGAAAGAAAAAACGAAAAGGACTGAGGCACAGGAGAGAGAGGGGACAGAGAGAAAAAGAGAGCATTACCACCAGCTAGGCAGGATAGTACTGTCGGCATCCGGGCGGTGGGGGGTGTGCACGCTGCCTGCCTGTGGACCGGCTGGGTCTTAGCGAGCCTGCTCAGCTCCCAGAGGGGCGCGGCTCCACAGGTGCGGCTCCTGCTGCGACAGCACTGCACACGCAGTGAGAGNACAGCACTGCACACTCAGTGAGAGGGCGCTCGGACAGAGAGATCTGGACCCTGGACAGAGTCGCGGCGACCGGCTGGATTCGGGTGGCAGGGCAGGCAATGACGGCTGGATCGGGGCAGCAGAGCGGGCAGTGACAGCTGGATCAGGGCGGCAGAGTAAGCTGGCAGCCCAGGCAGGGATGTGGGGCGAAGCTGCAGGGCAGCGGTCAGGGGCACAGGAAGGCAGGACAGGTGCGAGGGCAGGAGAGCCAGAAGGCAAGCAGGCTGGGGCCAGGGCAAAAGGGGTAGCGAGCCCCCGTGTACAGCAATGAGCCCTGACACAGTTGTTTTTTATACCCCCTGGCCCCTCCTAGAGCCTGACCACTAACAGGGAACCATTGGTCCAGTCCAAACTTCCTGTGCCTTCCAGTGGTGGAGAGCTCTTCTCGACCCGATTGGAGCAGCCCCTCCACAGTGTCTCCTACTGCCTCCCTACTGTGGGGTGCTAGCTCCTCACAGGATGACTTAGATAATTAATAAAAAGGACATTATACCAGATTCTGTTCTGGTTTTGTGAAGCTGCTGGAAAGAAAGACTGAAAGGATTTAATTTTGTTGGGTTTGATTTTGGTTTTGCTTAACTGGATTTTTTTTTCATTTTTTTATTATTTTGTCTAAGATAATTATTTTTGTTTAGCCAAAATAGGGAGGCACAATCTTTATTTAAGACAGAAAGAAATCCATTGCACTTACAGTTTAAATTATTACATCTTAGGCCATGAACTTTGGTTAGCTAATACTCAAGCAGTATTCAATACACTGTGGTTCTCTCCTCCTTAACAGTGTAAAAGATAAGAATGGTGTGAATAATAATGAACTTGCAGTGACCAAGTTCTTCACTTCCAAGAAATAGTAAAATTAGGTCTAAGGTTCT
>VZTH01012303.1:69681-84004 GCA_013397815.1 Aleadryas rufinucha
AGACTGCCTTTACAGTTCCAGCTGTCTTGACAGGCTGGGTTTTGATGGTAACCTGAAGATATAATTCTCACATCATCCTTATCTTCTTGCTGTCCTGTGATTTGACAGAGGAGAAAATTAACTACAAAACAGCTCCTGCAGTGACTAACATATGTAACCAATTTACCTTAATGAAACTACAAATTTCAGAGAATATATGTTTTGGATCATTAGTTGCCACGGGATTACCTCATGGTGGTAATTTACTGAATAAGGACACACCTTACCTGTTGTAGTCAGGTCAGCAGATAACCCCTATCAGAGTAGCAAAGGCCAGCATGGTTATTAATGTCTGTGTAGAATGATAAATTTGTGCAGAGGGGAACGGCATCCATCCTTTGAGGACTCTGCTGTTTGAAAGTGAGGAATTCACAGGAATAAGCCGGGGTTCCACAAGAATATTTGTGCTGGGAAGCACATTCACAGTAAGCAGTAAGGTTTATAGATTTAGGAGGAAAAAAGAAATCTAAGAGAAGGTGTGGTAGCTGAGATATTGAAGTAATGTAAATGAATGAGTTTCCATAAAGAAGGGGTCAAATACGGTTCAGTCAACTTCCTCCACTGTGAACTGATATTAGTTTAGTTTTTTGTTATAGATTATAAGAGTTTATACCAAGGGATGTGTCGCGTTCCACTGCGGGGAACTGCCAGGAGTTCTTTTAAAAATGGATGGTCGGGAACTAAATGAAGCCAAACGAGGCAAACCTTGTATCTGAGAACCGTTTATTGATAACAAAACAAGAAGGAAAAGGAGTTGCCTGAGCGAAAGAGGGCTAGAAGAGACAGAAAAGAAGAAAGAAAAAACGAAAAGGACTGAGGCACAGGAGAGAGAGGGGACAGAGCGAAAAAGAGAGCATTACCACCAGCTAGGCAGGATAGTACTGTCGGCATCCGGGCGGTGGGGGGTGTGCACGCTGCCTGCCTGTGGACCGGCTGGGTCTTAGCGAGCCTGCTCAGCTCCCAGAGGGGCGCGGCTCCACAGGTGCGGCTCCTGCTGCGACAGCACTGCACACGCAGTGAGAGGGCGCTCGGACAGAGAGATCTGGACCCTGGACAGAGTCGCGGCGACCGGCTGGATTCGGGTGGCAGGGCAGGCAATGACGGCTGGATCGGGGCAGCAGAGCGGGCAGTGACAGCTGGATCAGGGCGGCAGAGTAAGCTGGCAGCCCAGGCAGGGATGTGGGGCGAAGCTGCAGGGCAGCGGTCAGGGGCACAGGAAGGCAGGACAGGTGCGAGGGCAGGAGAGCCAGAAGGCAAGCAGGCTGGGGCCAGGGCAAAAGGGGTAGCGGGTGGGCCAGCAAAGGAACAGTAGCGAGCCCCCGTGTACAGCAATGAGCCCTGACACAGTTGTTTTTTATACCCCCTGGCCCCTCCTAGAGCCTGACCACTAACAGGGAACCATTGGTCCAGTCCAAACTTCCTGTGCCTTCCAGTGGTGGAGAGCTCTTCTCGACCCGATTGGAGCAGCCCCTCCACAGTGTCTCCTACTGCCTCCCTACTGTGGGGTGCTAGCTCCTCACAGGATGACTTAGATAATTAATAAAAAGGACATTATACCAGATTCTGTTCTGGTTTTGTGAAGCTGCTGGAAAGAAAGACTGAAAGGATTTAATTTTGTTGGGTTTGATTTTGGTTTTGCTTAACTGGATTTTTTTTTCATTTTTTTATTATTTTGTCTAAGATAATTATTTTTGTTTAGCCAAAATAGGGAGGCACAATCTTTATTTAAGACAGAAAGAAATCCATTGCACTTACAGTTTAAATTATTACATCTTAGGCCATGAACTTTGGTTAGCTAATACTCAAGCAGTATTCAATACACTGTGGTTCTCTCCTCCTTAACAGTGTAAAAGATAAGAATGGTGTGAATAATAATGAACTTGCAGTGACCAAGTTCTTCACTTCCAAGAAATAGTAAAATTAGGTCTAAGGTTCTCTTCTCATACACGGTCACTCTAATTCAGCTAATATATGTCTCCAAGTACCAAAGCATAGCCTTGAATGCTTTATTTGTCTGTAGTGTCCTTAAGCATTTATTTGAAGTTCACGCCATTAAAACGCAAACGACAGCATAATTTTATTCTTGCTCTTATGCAAGACTTCATGCAACAATAGAGCAATAAAGCTTAGAGCTGAGCAAAATCATAAGTAAATGGGGTAAAAGGATACAGTTTTGAAATGGTGAAAGTGTATTTCATATACTTCCTCTCCAAGCTCTATGGCCTTTAAATAACCTAGACTCTAGTTGTCATCTGAACAAGCAAATTTACATCCATTAAAGATACTTGGGTCAATATTTACAAGATTCTATGATGCATTAGTTTTCTACTTGTCAGTCTTTCATTTTTGACTTCTCAGAGAAAGAGAATGAGTGGAAAGGTACCTTTTCAGAAATACCCAACTGACTTTATCTTTACTTTTATTTCCTTTGTCTGTTAAGCATATAATCAATTCTCTTTTTCTCTGGAGATTGAAGTTGATAATCTCAGTGAGAAGAAAGTTTTTTGGTTAAGTATGAATTCCTCAATAGTCTACTTAAGTGTTCATGGCCCTGAAGGTGTAAGGAAAGAGGTATTTGAGTGAAAACTACAGTTCTGGCATTCTTTGAGAAGAATACGACATTTTCAGAGAGAGAAAGATTTTAACATAAAGGAGACAAAACACATGATTCTGATGTTGAAATAAACAGCAAATTTGTTCTTCCTAAATCAAACTGAAATTCCAGGCAGGGAAGATGTGTCCATTTCAGACTGAAAATGCTGATCCTAGATTCTATTGTTGATAGATTTTTAAAAACCTTGTTGCGTGATAGACTGAGAAAAAAGAATTGCCTCAATTAAGTGGAGTCTTGTCTATTAAGTGTCACACTCTCATCCTCTAACAAATGGTTCAGTGTGTTTGTGCAGTACAATTGAAAATGACCCCAAAATAAGTTAAAGTCAGGAAAAGGTTAATATGTGTCCTGAAGACAACTAAAATTCCTTCTTTCCTGCATAACTTACTATAAAATCTTCAGTTAGAATCAATGATTAGAAGAACAGGGGGAAGCAAAGAAGAACATGAAACAGAAGGGGGAAGCAAAGACTTCACTGCAAGGACAGAACTGGATAACAGGATCACAAGGAGCACAAAAAAATTCGGACGAGCATCAGGGATTTCCTAGGAGGCAGAAAAGTTCATGCTGCTTTGACTTTCCCAGCCAACAATAACATACAGAAAATAAAAACCCCTTAGAACAGTAATTCAAATGTAAATCAGCATTATGTGTTTCATGCAGTCAGAAGCTGAGTAGATGTTGGAAAAAAACCCACAAAACCTGTCCAGTTATAATTGCATGCATGACTTATTATTGTCTTAGGATATGTACAAAACATATTCTGTCTTAACTGCATAAAAAAAGCTGCCTTACATGACAATGCTTTATCTTCAGAAACAGTTTCTACAGACTGCTTAAAATTACATTTGTATGTTTTGGCCAATTGTACAGCAGAAACTACTGTGGAAGTCTCCTGGATGACCAGGTTTTCTGCAGATTTTCTGAGATATTAAAGAACACAGTTAAGCAGTAGTAATTATCAGTTGATCCATGCACAGCAGGAGGGAAGGAACATGGGAATTGTCCAAAGATCTACCTGGAGAGCTCAAACTCAAAACTGCTAGTCAAACAGTTTATTGTGAAGTCGGCTAGGATTTCAGTCAATAAATAGTTCTTAAGCCTGTCAATTTTCTCATCTAGGCAGAAACTAGCTGGGGAGTTTTTGGATCACTCAGGGAACTGATGACTAAATGCTCTGGCTATGAAAACAGGCACATCCCTAGTACCCTGTTACATCACAATTGTAACTCTAGGACAAGCGAGTTTCATCCTTGTAAAACAAAGAAGAGTTTTCACACATATAACACAGAAGTTATATTCTGCAAAATTTTATAGATTGTGAGTTTACTAGAGGCTAAATACTAGATTTCATAGAACATTTGCAATTTATTTCGGGAAATAAAAAACACAAGTAACTGTAAGACCGGGATAGAGATTCTTGAAACAGAGAAATTGATCCTTCACTGACTTGCACTTTTACACTTCACCATGAGAGTTCACTTGCAATTTTTTGTGTGTTTGTTTTCATAAGAAAATGAGTACAATAGTAAGTCAGAAAAACTGTCCTTGTATATTAGTCTCCTGTTTATGACAGCTGCCAGTAGTGGAGGCATTAAGAAAATTCTAAAACACAAGTTACACAGCAGTTCTTGCCTAGTGTATCTTCTTAATTTCATGGAAATCTGTACAAGCAATTACAAAGAAGAAGTTTGCAGCCAGATCATTCAAACAGCTGATGTATCCATCATGCTTTAATTTTTCTAATGTCTTTCTCATTGTTTGTCTATATGACATTCTGATGCAGAGAGATTTACGACTGCAAAGTGAGTGTGGATATGGGTGGCAAAGCAAGCTAACTCTGCTGGAAATTTCCTAGAAATTTCTGCCTGGAAATTTCATAGTGGACTGTAGTTCTGGCATAAAAATAAAATATATAGTAAAAAGAAAAAAAACATAAGTTCAGTGACTATTCCCAATTTGCCTTCCTTATGCTGTCACTGATACTAATGTAATTCATTATCCTTCACTCTCAGCAATCACTTTTTCACAGTGAGAGGCAAAGCGATATATTCAGTCTTTTCTCATATCAAGAACTTCCAATATTCATGATTGTTCCTGAATTCATGGTCAGTTGTTGGTAGGTTTTGAATTTTTTTTAAGTTCTATTATGGTCTATACACACTACATAGCAGAACTGGAAAGAGTGACCATGGTGTCATGAATTTATGTAGTGATAGAATCAGTTCTGTTGGGCTTTTTTTTTTCATAAAGCTAAAAATTGCTCTCTACTTTTCAAAGAAATAGCTGTGTGAGCCAAGATGTGTTTTTACTGAGCACTAAAAGATAATTTGGAATCATTGTTGTTTAGACACTCAAAATATTTTCACCATATACATTATTTTGAATTTTCCACATTAAAATTTATAAACTGTGAAATCCTATACAATGTAAAAGAACTGAAATCCTATACAATATAAAGCAACTTCATGCAAAATTCATCCACTGAGCTTTCAGCATCTACAGCAGAAGCATGTGTGCTGTAGTGTCTATTCATAGGAGATGGAGACAAACAGCAATTTTGAGATAATGGTTCATTTGTTTTCTTTTCCTGCAAGGAAAAATTAATTGTGCAATAGAAGCACTTATTGCTCTCCACAGAACGTAATTGCATTCTAGATGACTGTGTCAGATGTAACCATAGATATCGTACACAGAATTAGATGAACTGAACTTCATCTCTCATCCAAGGGCTTTCTAAGACATCTAAGATGGAAAGACTTCATCAGAGATACACCAAGTCTTTGCTTATCATACTTTTTAATAGGATATCCATCCACTCTGAAAAATGAATTAAGCTGTTTTATGACATATAAAGTGATCTGGAATAAATTTAGCCTTCATTCATGGACAAACCACATTCTTGGTCCTTACTAATGTTGGTTGTTTTTTTTTGACTTGGTTGAGTTTTTTAATTCATATGTATAATAATGAAGGAGAAACACAAAGTAGTGGACATTGAAGCCATGAAACAGGATTAATTAGTGAGTAGTCACTGGTAATATTCTAAAGATAAATACTACTGTCTCTAAAATTCCAAATGCAACCCAGAAAATAGTTGGATTATGAAAATTCCTAAGATTATGACATTTTGAATTTTACAATGGGTATTTCCTACCTTCTGAGATCATTCCCAGATCAATAGAGCAAAAGAATTTTTCTTTTAATGAACAAGAGTTTTTTGAGTTATCAAGAAAAATAAATTTGGAACCTGACCTAAGGATCATACCTAATCACCCATTAAGCCCCTGTAAGAAACTTTAATGTCTATCTGAAGAATCAACAACATTTACAAAATTCCCATTCAGAAAATAGATTAAAGTTTATGTAAGCAAGGCTTTCTGCAGCAGAAAAGAGTTTATGGTCTCATTAAAGGAAGGGAAGCCTGTGAGTGTGACAGCTGACACACTCGACAGGGGATTCATGTTTATAAACACTTGTTTTCCGCTGGGGTTTGTGGGGTGTATAAGGATAATTTAAAAGAAAGAAAAAATGGTTTCATAAAAATCTTAGCAACTTAATTAAAGCTTACTGCATACACATTTTATGCTGGGAAGAGGAAAGTTGCTTGATTTTGTTTTACAGTAATAACTGGATAAGCTTCCTGGGGAAGTAACACAGATACTCAACACGAATTCGCAAAGAAATTAATTCCATGCTTTCTATCTATCCCAGTCTCAGCTAATACTGTGACTGCTACAAAAACCTTTCATGTAGACGTGCTCATTTTCACAATATACATTTTCCACTGGCTCAGCTTGTCATTTTATTAACGAAAATACAGTTGAACGCTATCATCTATTTGAAACTGTTTCCAAACTCTTTACTGCGTACTAGTCTAGCATAGCTAGAAAAAGCAGTAACACAAAGTAACAAGTGAATAATCAAATAACAAATGTATTATAATCCTATTTTACAAATAGGCGTTATCAGATATATCAGATATATGATACTGAGGTATCTGTTTCATTTACAGTATTGAATTAGAAATATTTATTTAAAAAATAGCAAGTACTAATGATATAGCTTTTGAAAATTATTAGAGTGATGATACCAAGGTCTTCTCGTATCGAAAACACTGTTCCAGTCACAGCCTTATCTGGCATTACAGACTTTTTAAAAATTTACCTATATAAATGAAAAAAACCCTGTCCCCACAACAAACCCCAAAATAGAAACAAAGTTGAAATGACTAGTGTATAAAAGCCAGATGTGGTGGGTTGGCCTTGGTTGAATGCTAGCTGACCACCAAGCCTCTCTCTCATTCCCTTCCACAGTAGGATGGGAGAGAAGAAAAAAAGATGGAAATTAACTTGTGGGTCAAGATAACAGCAGTTTAAAAAAGCAAAAGAAAAGGCTTCACATGGAAGCAAAGAAAACCAAAAGATTTTATACCGTAATTCTCATTAGCAGGCGATGTTTGGCCACTTCCTGGAAGAAAGACTTCAGAACACATAGTGGTTGCTCTGGAAGACAAACACCATAATGACATTTCCTCACTATTTTCTCTTAGCTTTTTTTGCTGAGCAGTGTCCCTCTGTTATGGAATACCCCTTTGGTCAGTTTGGATCAGCTGTCCTAGCTGTGTCCCCTCCCAAGGCTTTGCCCGTCTCCAACCTGCTGGTGAGGGGGCAGAGTTGGAGAGACAGCCCTGGTGTTGCGCCAGCGCTGCTCACCAGTAGCCAAGGCATGGGTGTGTTATCAGCACCTTTCCAGCTACCAGTGCAAAGCACAGCACTGTGAGGGCTGCTATGGGAAACAGACCCGACACACCAGGTTAAATCAAGCATTTAAACAAGTGCAGTCTGGCATAGGTGAATATAGACATACTCCAATAAAATAATTCAGAAAACCCTTTTCTAAACTTTTTAGATGATTAAGACTTTGATATTCCTTCATTACTTAAAATTATATCACTAGAACTCTTATTAGATCAATTACCTTTGATGAGATACCTACTCGAGTATCTATATCTACCCTGAAGTAATTTCAGACCTGGGAATTAAGTACTCACATCTTTAAATCTCCTGGAGGACATTTTGTATTAGGTCTTTTCAAACCAAGATTAACTGACTACCAGGACAGAATTCAATTAGAAACACAGATAGAGCATGAGTTGCTAATCACTTAAATTACAGGTCTAGTCAAAAAAGCCTTCAGAACATGATTTCTGCAACCCAGAGTGAATGACTGATTCTTCAGGCTCATAAATTCATAGATAGGTTAAAGGAGATGATAGTATTGTGTGTAGATCTTGACTCATGGTCAGGTGCCCAACAAACTGATCTCTTACATCCCACCTTGCCTCAGAAGTCACAAAACAAAATGAAAAAGCTTGTGGCTCAAGGGAAGGACATTGAGTTAATGTATTTGACAAATTATTGGAGAACGTTAATGAAATTTTGTTTGTCTTTGTAGAGAGAAAATATTGACCAAATAAGAATGAAACTATTTATATGGGCACTAGTCTCTTATAGTTCTCAGTGATTTCAGTGATGTTGACCCATTTTCTCATATATTTGGTTATCCTTACAGCTAAAACTCTTCAGATATTTGTTACGACTGATGTTAGAGTTTTGCTATTGTTATTATTAGTGTTATTGAAACTAAATAGCTAAGGTATCCCTATACAAAATCTGTTTTTCAGAATCAATACATACAGTTAAAAATATGCTACATAGGGATTTCTATTCATAACTTGAGATGTTTTTATTTCCAGCCTTGGTCATTGAAGCTAAATATAGCTATCATTCTACTGCTGCGTGGTATCAGGCTACCTTACTCTTGGCATTATAATGGACTCAAAACTCTTAATTATTCTTATAATCATTGGTACTATGAAAAGAGGCCATTGTAGATGAATCATCTTAAAATGGCACAATTCCAAATTGGTCCTGATCAAACAGCACTTTTTGGAGCTTCTACACTTTTTTTATGACTTGAAATAAAATTACAACATGATATATATGATTGAATGCCGTTAATATTGACTATTCCTCTGCTTATCTCCCAAACTGGCAATGACATTCTGTGAGGGAGATGAGTGCGAAGCAGTTAAATATTCCACATAATATATGTCTCTATACTGTTTTCATTAATCATTCTGCATAGATTTTCCACTTCATTCCAACAGTTTTCAATTAAAGTTGTAAGAATTATAATGACTTTAAAATAGTAAACTTTATTCTACACCAAGCATTAGTTATGCCATCATTAGTTATGTCTAATTCATAGGAAAAATGAGCTCTGGCAGATTTATGGGGGATTTTTTATTCATTTTTATGTCCTCATAGGTTTCATTACAAATTGAAAATTGAGGGAATTATTTAAACACTAGGCATTAAATAGCCATAATGTGTGTGTTCAGAAAAAGACAGTTGCTTATTTGTAGGCAGTGGGAACTGTGGAAAATTCAATACATGAATTTGAAGGAGAAGGAAGTCTATTCAAAGGAAATCTTTACAATGTGGTGAAAGAAATATGGGTTAATTTTTTAGCACTGAAATATGCTCAATTTATGATAATCATGGCTTTATTAGATTTTGGCTGTGATGTGTTTTAATTTTTTGTCTTGGGGTGACCATGTCATGTGTATCCCCTACCATCGCTCTATGCCCAAACATGAGTCCTGTGCTTTTAGACTGAGCCTGGGAGAGCAGAGAGAAGCGGCTGGGCGAACTTTTCAAAACAGTCTGTGCTTCAAGGTCGCTCTGCTCTGTGTTCAGCTGTGTGGGGAGAAGTGTGGAGGAAGCACGCTGCCTGCCTTTTTTCCACCCGGGTTTTCGGCTCTTTTTTTCCTCTGAGAGAGACGGAGAGAGAACTTGTTTTTGTTTCCTTCTCCTTTGGACTTGCTCAAACCACCAGAGTGTCTGGGCTCCACCGGGGGACCGTTCCCCCGGCCTGGAGTGGGGCACCCACCTCGACCCAGCTCCAAGGAAGAGGAGAGAGACCACCCCCCTGCAGTGAGGACTCTCAAATTCTCCAGGTTTCCTCTCCACAGTGAGAGAGATTTTGGTTCTTTGGCATTGTTGTTGTTTTCCTGTGTGTGTGTGTTTAATAAATAGTTCTTTTTCTCTCTTTCACATTCCTCCGGGGAATATTTTTCTTTTCCTGAACCTGGTGGGGAGGGGCGGCAGTGCCTTGCTTTGCTTTGAGGAGATGTCCTTTTGGACATTTTTTCCTTGAAATTGGCCCAAACCGGGATTTTTTTTTTTAACTTTGAAATACCACATTAATCAAGATCAGAATTTCTCAGAGAAATACCATATGCATTAAAATATGAGATTGTTGACTTTAAGATGAATTTTTAACTGCTGTATTCTATCTACTGGTTTCATTATACGATTACTATTTAAGTATGCAAAGTGATCCTCTACTCATATTTCCTCATAATTAATCTATTTTAGGCTATCTCCAATTTAGATATATATGTAATGTGCCTCTATTATTTACTGGTTTTTATTAAATTGAAAACTGAGTAAGCAATATATAGGGAAAAATATAAACATACACTGAATAGGAAAAAAAAAAAGCTTTTTCATGTTTTTTCCTATATTCTCTTACTGAATTGCATTTTTGCTTAAAAACTTTTACCTTCTTTAGTATAAAACCAGTCAATTCCTTACATGTGCCAAAAGCAGCTTTTTTTATGTCCTTATTAATGTGATTTTTTTCTATTCTAAAATGATATTTTCTTTAAAGTACTTTTTTTTTTTTCTTTCCATATCCCTCTTGGAAAACAGCAGCCCTTGATTTGTAATTATGGTGATTCACTGTGAATCTTAGGAAATATATTGTTTCTTAATTTACTCAAGCCAGAAGAAGCCTTCCCTTTTGAATATGACACTAATTAACTAAAAACTTACTATTTACCATTCTTTAGCATTGCATATTACCACACCTCAGAACCAAAATCATTGTATTTGACCCCAGTAACTCTTCAGAGAGCCAGGCAGATACCACAGGTTGCCCAGAAAGGTTGTTCAGACTCGATCCTTCAATGTTTTCAAGACCTAAAAGATCAGAGCAACATGGTCTGATCTCTAGCTGACTCTAATTTAAGCAGAAGTCAGACACTCACAGGTCATTTCAAATCTGAACTATCCTATGCTTATGTGATTTGAAGCTTAGATGCCTCCATTTTTTTATCAGTACAGCTAAGGAAAAAAATGCCATTAAATATTTTAGGATTTCCTGGTGGTAACACACTGAAGGAAGTTGTGATTTGGTTGTTTCTTTTTGGGCAGGGTGATTTTTTTTTTTCCCTTGCCTTTCTAAATAATTGTTCTTCAATAGACTCCTTTTGTTGTCCAACCCATTTTCATTACAGCCTTTGTTCCATGTATTTTGTGGTGTTTATTTTATACACAAGAGGCAGAATTAATTTCCCCTAAATTTGGCCCTCTGAAATGTCTTATGGAGTCTAATCTAATATTTTATGCAGGCTCAGTAGTTAACAGAAAGAAAATGGCATCTCTAGAGGACAGCTAATATAATAATAAAATAGATATCTAAAATGATAAGAATTAATTCTCTTTTGACACCTCCTGTCTTCTTTACTGGAAGAGCTCAGGTGATTAGCGAGGAATTGATGCAACCTTTACACAGCCAAAATTAGGATAAAGTAATAACATCTGCTGAGATTGGTTTGGTTAACATTGTTTCCCGTGGTACTTTCTGCATAATTATGCTGAGGTATTTTCAAGGATTTGTGTTCTTGTGGTCACTTTGCACTGGCTGATCAAGACTTACCATTGATATACCCTCTAAGTAAGTTTATAAACTGAGGATTTTTCCACATTTTAATATGGCTTATTTAGATTTGTCCACAAATTAGTTGACATGGGATTTTGATTTAAATATACATCAGTCATAATACTTACTAGACAGTTACCTTTGCCTGGTACTCTTACCTGATTTGAAAACTATATTCACATTTCTCATCTCATTCTTTCCAGAACCTTTAAATCTCTCTCTAGAGTAAAAAATTTAAGAGTCTGGAATGCAAGGAACCCAATGCATAATTAAAAGTTTCTAATTATATTCTACAAACTTTTCCTGTATTTTCCATGCACAGAATAAACTATATATGCTTTTTTATATAATACTAGGTAGGAACTGTTACATTATGCAAGCATGAGAAGACAAGGGTTCGTAATTCTTTGGTCAAGATACACAAATAAGGTATTAATTCATTATGCAAATGAGGTTCACATCTGGAATAGTCATTTTGGTAAATATGAGTCATCATATACAAACTCATAAACAGGAAATATTTTTGTTAGAATAGCAATAAGGACTAATTTCCATTGCTGAGTTGGTGAACACCCGTAAATGTGGTGATTTATTATTGTAGAAGTGGAAAGATTTGCTCCTGACTGGAGAAATGAGACTAAATGAGACTACTAAATCCTCAGGGATACATCAATCTCTGGCATTTGCTTTGTTTGCATGAAGTTTCTAGCATCACTCATATGACTTTCAGGAAAGCTTCTTTTCTACACATAACTCAAATCTAAAAGATTTTGACTTGATTCCTAGAAAGCAATTTAGCAAGCAATTGAGTTTGTGGAGGAAGTACAATAGTTATCCCATAGCTTTTGTTCACAAAACCACAAAGAAGCCAGGTGGAAGACTGTCAAATTTAGGCTTGAAAGAGCACTCTTCAAGGCTCTGCAAGGGAAAAGACCAACCTAGCAGTGACCTGACGGAGAAATGAGTTAAAGACCTTGCTCTCTTTTCCATCTCTATAATTTTTTGGAGCTTAAGCTTCATTATTGTTTTTGATTGGATCTCACAGAAAGAAATTTCTCTGAGCTGGTAAAGCTTTCAGAGAAAAAATGACCAGAAAGAAGAGAAATACATCTGATACCTAAACAGAGGGATTTCAAATGGTAGAGAATACCACAGTAATGTAAAAGATAATTCTGTAGAGAGGAACAAAGAGATTTTAAAGATAATTGGATTTCTTTTCTTATTGTGTGACAAAGAAGTCTGATACCACTATAAGTCCTTAAATGTCAGGTGTGTTACAGTTGCCAGAAGCAATTCTGATAGCATGGAGAGTTGATCCCATTATATAAAGTCTAATTGAATAGATAATTTTTAATTTTGAGGGTTTAGTTCTAATAATCAAGCTTTTGATTCACTGAATAATATTTCAAGACAAAATTTAAATGTATCAACAGATTTCAATGGCCTGATTTATCTTATATTGAGAAGAAATAATTTGGATAAAGTAGGAATAAAAATCATCTACAGATTTTATGATATTAATTATGGGAATTTTGTTAACTGTAAAGACAAAGACAAATTCCGAAATAACTACAGCTTCAAAAAAACTATTTACTAATGTTGCTAATATTAGTACAGATTTTAGATAGGTCGTAGGAGGCTCCTTTTTACGTAAAAACTTCGCTTCTGTTGCATATATTGGTAAATTTAAAAGAAACAACACCAGCTAATGATCCTTCTGCATCAATATACAGAATGGAACTATAAATCTGCTCCACTTTAATGAGACCCCACCTAGAGTACTGTATCCAGCTCTGGGGTCCCTGACAAAAGGAAGACATGGACCTGTTGGACTGAGTCCAGAGTAGGGTCATGAAGATATTCAGAGGATTGGGATACCTCTCCTGGGAAAGCAGGCTGAGAGAACTGGGGCTGTTCTCTATCCTTGAGAAAGCTCAAAGGTGACCTTCTAGCACCTTTCCAGTACCTAAACAGGGCTTACAAGAAAGCTGGAAAAATGAAATGGGCTCTTCTTCTGTCTGAGGTGAAGTGGAAAACAACACTATGCTTAACTGTGGCATAAATATTGCAGGGCAGGAAAGGAATTAAACTGCTTCACGGGTACATAGGACAGCATGTTTTAAATAAAAAGGAGTTTCAGCTCCATGCAAGGCACATTACCCTTATTTTTCTCCCCACGTTGCCATGACTTCATGGTGTGCTCCACTGTCCCTTGTCCTGGGTGACTGGGGTACCAGTACTGCTGATTGTTTTAGAAACAGCACAGCAATGCATCATTGTAAAGGTACTTGGGAAGAAACTAGCCTGCGAAGTTTCAAAAGATTCCCAAAATAGGAATTAATGTAATTATATTTTTTACATACTGGAGTAATTCCTCAGTTGTTTGCAGTCCTAACTACTAGGTCTGTGTATGCATACAAGATTGGTTTGTATATATATACAAAATAGGAACAGAAAACTATAATCTCTGTACAGACGAATATTGGAGTCATTTTTGTTGTTTTGTCATTTCAAGGAAAGATAGCTACTGCAGGGATTAAAAAAGAAGACACAGATGAAACAAACCTTTCTTTCACATGAACAGTGACCAAAAGGTAATAGCTGTGTACTGCTCACCTGTGCATTTTGGCTTATGGAAATTACCATGTACAAGACTCACTGTGTTAGTGAGACTTGATCAATGGAATGGCATCCCAAAGTCCTAAATTTTCTTGTTGCCCTAAGATATTTCTTGGAATAAGTCTTCAGTGTTAGGAGATTATTTAGCTGACCCAGTAGGTTTTTTATTTCCCAACCCTTCCACACCCCATTTTTTAAAGCATGTTTTTACTCATCAGTTTAATGGAAATAAAGTAAAATTAAAAAAAAAAAAAAAAA